>JAUTDX010006762.1:0-30302 GCA_030844895.1 Ambrosia x helenae | reverse complement strand
GAAACAAAACAAAGTAGTACACACAAATACATAATAACAATACTAATTAATATACTCACTACCAAAACAACTTAATGCTCGAAAGTGGAAAGGCTACAAAACACACACACATGAGAACTTCTAGTTTTACTAATTTCCATATCCTTGATTTTTTTTCCATAGCTTTTAAAGCAAGTCGGTCCAACCAATCAATTCGCTATATTCATAAATGCTCCTCTTGAAGAACCTACACACATTGAAGAATGTAATTTGTGAATATTATGCGTTTACCCCTTTCCACGACAAAAAATAGAGAATTAATCAATTTGCTTCCTTGCCTTGAAAAAGCCAAAGTTTGTTCGTCCCTGCTTAGAGTTGTTTTTTTTTTCACATTAAAAAGATGGATAGTGGGCCCATGGCAAATAGAATGCCTGCAAATAGTCAAATACGGCTTTAGTGTAGTCCTAAGGTCGGTCAAGCCTTTGGCTAGTTGGGTGTAGGGTCTTGCTATCAACCTAAATACATGTCCATTTTGTTATAATTATTTTCCAACATGTCAAATGGCGATTGATACAAAAAACCGACTAAAAATGAAATGGGTAAATAGATTTGATGATGTCAAATTCAATAACCAGAGCTAGGTACTTTTAATATATGTATACATATAGGTTCTAAGTAAATGTATTCAACCAATTTACC
Organism: Ambrosia x helenae; assembly: GCA_030844895.1. Classification (NCBI taxonomy): domain Eukaryota; kingdom Viridiplantae; phylum Streptophyta; class Magnoliopsida; order Asterales; family Asteraceae; genus Ambrosia; species Ambrosia x helenae. The sequence goes on along the minus strand of JAUTDX010006762.1, from coordinate 29,624 downwards.
TAAAAATGGGTACATATTTAGTCATAATTATCTCCGGCGGATCAAGTGGTACTTCAAATGCTCTACTCTACTCCTTTAATGCTTGAACTGGTTCCGGTATAGTTTCTTGCTCTTTATACTCGTTGATCATCTGCGAGAGCATCCAATATTTACAAATTATACCATTGCGACGTTGAATAATATAAACAAATGCACTTGTTGTGTTGTATATAAGTGACCCGCTGATGCAATACCCTGCAGTGTAGTTCCCAAACAAAAAAAGGATTCCGAGAATTAAGTAATAATATACCTATTGAATAATTAGCAAAAAAAAAAAATACATAAATAGTAACAACTTATCTAATAGTTGAAAAACGGAAAGATTACACAACAGCAAGAAAATAGCCTCAATATAAATTGGTCAATGTAATCTAATTAATTAATATTGGACTTTAACTGGTTGTTTGCAGCAACCTAGCAGTTTGAGGAACATTACAAATGTGAAACATATAGATCCAAACATGTTATTTTAGTTATAATTGCAATTTGTAAAAGTCTCTTATTGTTGTTTATAAACACATTAAAATACCATTAAACCAAATCAAAGTAAAACCAAGTAACTCTTGCACTACTATCTTAAAGTATTAGTTATAAAGGCTCTCTATATAATAATCAAGCAATTGATTGTATATTTGTATGCATCAAAATCCATAAGGGTTTAATTTTCAACATGAATATTACCTCTGGAAAAAAAAAAAATTCTCAATCATATATTTTATGGAAAACAACAAAGATAACCCTTTATGAAATTTTCAAATCAACCCACTCATAAGGCACACTTCAAATAAATTATTTATGACCCTTTTATATCCAATACATTATCTATTCAACTATAAGTCTAGGAAACAAACTATAGAAATATGAAATCATCATCATCAACCTTGTTTAGGTCAACAAACCAAGACCTATCACACGTCAATAACTACAGTGTCTTTAGAAACTCTTATACTAAGATAATATTTAGTAAAAGAACTTGTTAAGACACGCCTAAATAGTTAATATTTGATTAAAAAAGGGTAAATGAATAATGGATAAATATGAAATAGATTAAAGATGGTGATTACCTATACATATACTGCCTATATATGCAATTGGAAGTCCTATTACAGTGTAACCCTCACGTAATGAACGCGGTTGATTTATCCAAATTGCAATAAGCAACATAGCAAGAGCCTCACACTGCTAAACAAACAAAATATATTTGTAAACAGTTATTCCCATTTCCCAACACGCAAACGTAAATAGTATATGGTAAATTATCTCATGAAGTAAAAATAAAAACAAAAAAACAGAACCTCTTGTAATAGACCTGAATTATTGAAAATCAACACTTGATAATCAGAGTATACAAAAAAGGAACAAAAAGAGATCATAAAAAACAGGAAAAGAGGAAACCCTACTGACCTGAAAGAGGGTAGATTCCATGGTATGTCATCGTTCAACTTCTGATTAACAACCATGCGAACCAAAAAGAGCGGATTCCTCAAATTCGTTATCTAATTTCAAAACACAAAAGTAAAAAAAGGGAACAAAAGAGTGGATCACATATCGATCTATAGAGATTAACCACTCAACACATCATAATCGAAATTAATAAACACAAGTAAACAACAATAGTAACTTACCAAACAATCGATTGAAAACAAATATAGACCGTGGAACGAAATAACCCTATATCTGTAAACATTAACATTATTATTTCGAAATGATACACTGATAACTGACAAACACGATTGTTACCTTGAAACGAAATAGATGGATTAAACAAAACTGGCGGAGAATCCATCAACTGGATGGTTACAAAGATCTGTAGTAAAGGCACTAATCATAATCGGATGAAAGAATTGAAGTAAATAGAGACGGGTTGCTTCTATAGAGGGAGAGTAGAATTAGTGGATTGGTTTGGGAGGATTTTATCCTCATATGCAGAAGCAATGTATGAGAGAGGATCCTTTAGTTAGGGTTGAGAGAAAAATAAGGAAAGAAGGTAGCGACTAAAGCAACCAAAATGGGCGGGAAAAGGAAATTATATGGCATGAGAATATGCCACCTGTCCCACAAGATGTTTTATTTATATATATTAGTAGATTTGGATTATTTGAGAACTACCATTTAGGGAGAGAACCAAAGAACCAAGTGTGAACATAAAAACCCCTCCACCAAAAAATAAAAAAAATAATAAAAAAATTATATAACCTAAAAAATAAAAAAATAAAAAAACACCAAAATGTTTTTTTAGTGTTAATCTTTCTGAAAAAAATAAAAAAAATACAAAAAAATAAAAAAAAAACAAAAAAATGGCTTTTATTATGTCATATTTACGTCATGTCTGATGCACATGTGCATTTTGCTGTTATATATACATATATATCGTATGCACATGTGCATTTCACTATTAGAGCACACTTTTGAATAAATTATCAATTACCATAATGAAATGGTCATTAAATGGACGTGAAGTGCATTTCGATATTATAGTTTGGTTTTTTTTTCATGGGTTTAGCTTTAGGGTTTAGTTTTTAGGTATGATGGGAGGGGGGTTAGGTTTTTTTTGGGGGATGGGGTGGTGGGTTTAAGTTTTTGGGGTTGGTGGTGAATAAAATTAAAAAAACCTTTATATAAAACTATAAAATAAGATAATTGTACTACATGCACATGTGCATTTCATTATTATAGTTAAGGTTTATAATGGGTTTAACTTTTGGGTTTAGTTTTTGGGTATGGTGGAAGAGGATGTATCTTTTTTGGGGGGGATGGGATGGAGCGTTTCGCCTTTTTTTTGGGGGGGGGGGTGTGGGGTTAGCTGCACATGTGCATTTCATAATTGGGGGGGGGGGGGGGGGGTTGGGGCGGTGATGTGTTGCAAAACACATCTCTTTTTCCTATGTATTTTGTATATTGTTTGATCAGGTTTATATTCGTTTCTTGTCGTTTTATTATGTATTTATTTATTTTATTATTTTATAGGTGTTCGTGGAAAATGAGCTCAAAACGAAATAATTTTAATCAAGACACGAACGCTTGAGAGCGGGTATTCATGGGCGTTAGAGCATAAATGAGGAACTTTGGTCGAGCCAAGAACACCCGAGTCAAAAATATAATACTAATAATAATAATAATAATAAAATAAAAAAAAGAAGAAAAAGAAAACATGGTAGGACTTGGGCTCGTAGCCCAAGTCAAAAGATCACGAAAGTTTATTTTTTTTTACGGCAAAATATTATTTAGAAGGCATCACATAATATAAATGGGAGATATGATTATTTACGAAGGGAGTTTATCTTGACAGCCGCCTTCAACAAGAATATCTTCGAAGGAGAATACATAACAGCCGCCAGAGGTGATATTATTCGAAGGACAGCAGCTCTAAACGAGTATTTAGAGGATTATTTTGAAGGTCAGGAAGGCGAGGGATCGAGGTTACACAATATTTGTTATTTTCGTTTACTACTTTGTGTTCTAAACTTTATGACTATGTGTTACTTTGGTACCAAGACTATGTTTTTATCGTTTGTCATGAATATTATTGGCTAAACCTTTTATGGCTACCTAGGTTGTATGATGACTACATGTTGATTTTATAATTTTCGGTTTATGGATTATTTCTGAATGGTTAATGTTTTGGTAACGATTTGGTTGGTGTTTATTATGATGTGTGTGCGTACTTAAGTCTAATTTATTATTTTTGAGAGTTCCATAATCGTCTTAGTGGATGTCTTTCATGTTTGGATGGTTATTAGGGTTGCTTGCTTCGTGCTCGTAGCTTAGTTTATGGTTTTGGTACGAAAGCCATAGGAACTTGATAAGAGAATTTAGAGGACTTAGGTATTCTTCCATTCTTGAGACCGGGAGGTGATGGAATGTTGGGTTGTCTAGAGCTTTAGGTGTTAGGTTTTAGGTGAGACCGGGAGGTGATCCTATCGTAGTTGTCTTTGGTTTCTTGCAATTTCAAGTCATAGTTAACCCAATTAAATTACTCCTTTACATCTTCGGGTGTATTGTGATTAGAGAGACCGGGAGGTGATCGAGTCATTAGAGTACCTTAGCATTCTTAGTGAGGTGAGACCGGGAGGTGATCCGAGCTAGATAGCCAGTATTTTATTCCTTAGGATTCTTTTGGGTGTGTTGGTGAGACCAGGAGGAGATCTAGCACGTCTTAGGGTTTCTTAAATTATCTTTAGAATATGGTATCCATTCAGTTTTCCATTACCGAGAGTTGTGAGTTTGCATGTAGGATTCTTGACCTAGGTAGTTGCCTTCCTATCCTGATATTTTCCTCAGTTATCCTTGCTGTCTATTTATCTTATTTATTTATTTTATTTATTTTAATTAATTATTTAAAAAACCAAAAATCAATTTTTAAACCATTTATTTTAAGTCTTAGTCGAGTCTAGTTTTGTTTTGTATTAGTGTCCTGTGGGTTCGATACTCGGACTTACTTAGTCTGTACTGCATTGATAGGTACACTTGCCTGTCGTGTGGTCTACTTTAGTTGAGTCTGTTTTATATTACTAGGTGTCTAGTTTAGTTTATAATTTTAGACCATACATAGTACATCAGGCGGTGTGGGGGATGCGGGGTTTAGGGGGTGAGGTGGGTGTGTTTAGGTTTTTTAGGGGGTGGAGGTGGGGTTTTTAGGTTTTTTTTTGTTTGTGTTTACAATGGTTCTCTGGTTCTCTCCCTAAAGTTGGTTCTCGTATGATCTCTACCATATATATATATATATGACTCTAGGGTGTGGATGAGACCCATCATTTATGATGGTCGTCTACCTTAGATGCCACATTAGCGTGGGGTAGGAACATCATGGTGAGTTAGAGCACATGAAAGGGTTGGGTACAAAATGACCCCTTATACAAAAAGTATAAATTCGCTAAGTGTCAAAACAAATGCCGACCAAAACGGGTTCGGATTTAATCGGACAGAGCATAATATTAGTCATTTATAGAAAAAACAGAAAACCAGCAATAACTCCAATAGTAGACCAAACCCAATCTTTGTAGTTTGACCAAATGAATGACAAATAAGGGGGTTAATGTTAATAAACTGATAGTGCAAGGGTTATAGTGTATGTAATATGTTTGTAATAGTTGGGCGGGAAAAGTTGTTATGTGGGTAGTTAGCTCAAGTATTAAACAGGCTGTCATGATTGAATGAAACAAGTTTGATTGTTGAGCTATTCTTGTTCCCCCCCTCTCTCTCTTAATTCTCTCTCTAACTCACCACCATAACCCACCGCATCAATGGTATCAGAGCTTTACGATCCTCATCGGAGCTCCGGTAACCGCCATTAACCACCATTCTTCCACCCAATTCGATCATCTTCTTTATTTCGTCTTCTTCTTGTTCTGTTCTTTCTGTTCTGTTCTTTTCTTGAACCTGGTTTGATTATTGCTGGATCAATCAATTTTATTCCAATTCATCTTCTTCTTTGTTTGATTCTGCAACATAATAATAATAGTAGTATCACTATTACAATTCAATTCATTACAATCTTGATAATAATAATAATAGTTTCACCATTAAAATGACTACTCGAAGCCAATCTGAAATTGAGAAAACATTAACGATCATGCAACATCATTACTCAGATTCGATGCTTTTGCAGAAAAAACTGAACAATCATTGCTTGAACTAAGGCAATTATTGGATAAATTGCTTGAACTAAGGAAATTATTGGATAAATTGGCCCTTGAACTAATCTTGATGGCAGTAATAATAATAGTCATAATACAAGTATGGACAGGCTATTCAGACTTGGAAAGATTGAATTTCCTAAGTTTAATGACAATGAAGTCAAAGATTGGGTGTGCAAATGTGAACACTTCTTTGATGTGGATGAAACCCCTGAAAATTTTCAAGTTCGTTATGCTGCCATTAATTTGGAGGGAAAGGCAATGAAGTGGCATTCATCTTTTGTTAAACAGTTGGTGAAACCTATTGCAGAGGTAACATGGTTTGAATACTCAAGCAGTATTATTGATAGATTTTCTACATCTCTCTTTAATGATGCTTTGGGTATATTAACATCAACTAAACAGACTGGGTCACTGGAAGATTTCTGTGAACGATTTGATGAGATTTTGTTAAGTGTGACTATATATGAGGAATATGCAGTTAGCATATTCTTAAATGGTCTGAAACCTGAGTTAGCAGGTCCAATCAGAATCTTTGAACCCAAAACAATGAAGGAGGCTTATAAAATGGCCAAGAAACAAGATGCAGCCAACCAAACCATGTTTTCTAAACCAAAATTTCAATTCAACCAGTCTGGAAAATATTACCCACTAAACATTCCTACTCCTACTCCTATTTCTACCATCAAACCTCCTGTTAACACTTCTCACCTTCCTTTATTACCCAACCCACCAGTTAACCAAAGAATTAACACTAGAAACAAATTGAACCTAACCACTAAAGAAATGGAATAAAAAAGATTGAAAGGGGAGTGTTTTTGGTGTAATGATAAGTTTACCCCTTCTCATAAATGTCCAAATAAACAGCTGTTTGTTTTGGAAATTGAGGGAAATGATAAAGTGGAGGAGATTAATCAAGAACCAGAACCAGAGACTGTTATTGACACGACTACTACTGATCCTTTGATTTCTATTCATGCATTGACTGGGGTGCCTTCTTTTTCTATCATGCAAGTTGTAGGTAATATTGGAACTAAAACTTTGCATATCTTGTCAGATTCAGGTTCAACCCATAATTTTATGGATGAAAAACTGGCAAGAAAATTAAATTGCACTTTAACAGACATTGCACCAATGAAAGTAGGGGTGGCTAATGGAGTGCCCTTGATTTATAATATAATGTGTCAAAATTTCGAATGGCAAATGAAAGGTCTTTGGTTCAAGGAAGATGTTCTTATCATTCCCTTGGCTAGTTATGATATGGTATCGGGAGTGCAGTGGTTGCTACCCCTGGGTGATATTGTGTGGAACTTTAAGGACCTTACTATGCAATTCCAAGTGGGGGACAGGGTTTACCAGTTAAAGGGTAGCCATACTAATAAGTTTTCCCTTTGTTCATTAGAGGTCATGACTCAATTATTAGCCAGGGAAGATCAAGTAGTACAGGGGCAAATGTTTAGCCTTAGTTCTGAGACAGGGGAAGGTCATTTCCAGCACAGTACTACAGTCTCTAATGCAGCTGATCAGGTATTTCTGCAGCCCTTATTGACATAATTTGCTGATGTGTCTAAGGTTCCTACAACCTTGCCTCCTGTTAGGGCTTATGATCATAAGATCATTCTTAAGGATGATAAAGTGACCATCAATCAAAAGCCCTATAGATATCAAATGGCCCAAAAGGATGTCATAGAGAAAATGACCAAGGAACTCCTAGACACAGGGGTTATAAGAGGGAGTTGCAGCCCATTTGCATCTCCAGTTGTGTTAGTAAAGAAGAAGGATGGCAACCGGAGGATGTGTATTGACTACAGGAGATTAAATGAGGCCACAGTAAAAAATAGCTTCCCTATTCCTTTAATTGAAGAACTCTTAGATGAATTGGGAGGAGCAGCAGTGTTTTCTAAACTTGATCTTAGATCAGGTTATCATCAGATCAAGATGTTTCCTAATGACATTTTTAAGACAGCATTTAGGACTCATGAGGGTCACTTTGAATTCCTAGTCATGCCCTTTGGGCTGACAAATGCTCCTGCTACTTTCCAATCTCTAATTAATCATGTTTTTAAACCCTTATTGAGGAAATCTGTTCTGGTATTTTTTGATGATATACTTGTTTACAGCAACACTATGCAGCAGCATGTGAACCATTTAAGGGAAGTGTTACAAATTCTTAGGGAACAGAAACTGTTTGCTAAGTTGTCTAAGTGTTCATTTAGGGGTACTTCTGTGGAATATTTGGGCCATATTATAACCAAGGAGGGTGTTGCAACTGATCCTAAGAAGCTGGTAGCTATTCAAGAATGGCCACTGCCCACTACAATCAAGCAGTTAAGAGGTTTTTTGGGCCTATCAGGGTACTACAGAAGGTTCATCAGGGGATATGGTATCATGGCTAAGCCACTTACTAATCTGCTAAAAAAAGATGGGTTTGTATGGAATGAAGAGGCCACTATGGCTTTTGAAAGACTTAAAGAGGCCCTATATAAACCACTGTTTTTAGCTCTACCAGACTTTTCAAAGACCTTTGTTCTAGAGATAGATGCCTCCTCTATGGGTATTGGTGCAGTTTTAATGCAGGAAGGGCATCCTCTTGCCTTTATCAGCAAGGCCCTTTCCCCAAGACAAGAAGCCTACTCAGTTTATGAGAAGGAATTGCTGGCCATCATCTTTGCTGTCAAGCATTGGCAACATTACTTGAGTTCCAACCATTTTATAATTAAGACTGATCAAAAAAGCCTTAAATATTTGAGGGAACAAAAGCTTACAACTCCTCTTCAACATGTTTGGTTATTGATGGTGCGTGAAGTATATATATTTTTTGAAGATATTTGTTCACACAATTTCTAGTTTTAAAATAGTTTTTACCCTAAATTAAACTACACACACGAAAGGCAAGTGTACCTATCGAAAAGTAATATAATTTAAATGGTAAGAACCGGATATCAATCCGTGGACGCGGTTTCTCAATACTAAACTTTTGTTACTGTAGAGCCTTTTCGAGAGTTGGGTTGATTTTTCTAAGTTAAAATTACTAAATATTAAATGACACTAAAAATAAACGGATTTAAAAACAATACTAATTAAAAGTCATCTAAACTAAGATTCCACTAATGACATGTAATGTTCCTAGAGTAAGAAATGATGGTAAGACAAAACTCTCTAATAATTAAGTTCCAATCAAGGTCTCTTAATTATATAATCCTTTGGAAAATTAAAATGACAAAACACTTTAATCACCTAGAATCATTCTTTGAAGTCCGTTTTGTAATATTTAAGTTAATCTTTAAACACGAGTTATTCATTTGTCAAAATTCCTAACTCGACAACTTAAGGAAAATTAATTTGAACAACAATTTAATCACCTAAAGTTGTTTTTTATGTAGATAAATATTTATATTGTTCAAGTGACAAATCTAAGGTTTAAAACTTGTAAGACAATAATTTTGGCCTAAACTACTAACTTACAATTTCTATCAACCTTAGAATCTAACACAACACCATTATGATTTTTCCAAATCTAAGTGCAAGATTTCACACATGTTCAAGTTCTTCATCTCAAATTAGTTAACAATTACCATTCCTAGTTTCATGTTATGAACCTAATTATTACTAACAAGACTCAATAATGAACATCTACACATGGGTTTTCCAACATTCATGAGCAAACATTCACCAAACTAACATGGATTAGGAACTTTAAACATGTACAAAATTCCAAGAACAATACTAAAAATTCATCATCAAGATTAACATAAACTAAATACCATCATGTCTTACAATTATCACATTACATAATCAAAAGCTTCATCAAAGTTTAGACAACTAAAGATGTTTAGCCCATAAGGCTTACAACAACTACAAACATCCTTACTAAACTATCAAAATTCATGGTTAAGATTAAGAAATTTCAAACCATAAGCAAGCAAGGAAGTAGGATGTTGATGAAAGATGATCTTCTTGATGTTGGAAGTCCTCTTGAATACTTGATAATGGATGGAACCCACCAATTTGTGTAGAAATTTTCGTGAGAAAATGGGCTCCCTTTGGAAAGCATCTGAGGTTTGTTTATATAGAAAAGCATAGGCATTGGGTGTGCCTAGGAATTGACATTGGGTGTGTCTAAGAGGCATTGGGTGTGTCTTATGTTTGACTAGATCCTTAACACCCATTGGTTCTTCAAGCCCCAATGTTTACTGTACACTTGGATGATAAAACACGTAAAGTAAAGTAAGCATCTAGGGTTTCATTGACATTGGGTGTGTCAAACAAGGCATTGGGTGTGCCCAGCAAGGAAGCATTGGGTGTGTAAGCAAAGGAGCATTGGGTGTGCTTTTCTTCACTTTTACAATTGTGCAGAACTTCCATATCCTTTGCATAAACCTCTAAAACACCAACAATCCTCAAATCAAACCTGAAATTCACAAACAAAGCAAATAAGTGTCAAAGCTTGTGAAATATCCCTTAATCGTGCACATTTCGAGGGTAAATCGTGCTAAATAAAGTGTGTAAATTTAAGCACATCAAACATTCCCACACTTGAACCTTGCTTGTCCTCAAGCAAGAAATTAACAAAAACTCCAAATGGCAACAATCAACTAACAACATGAACATAAACTCATAACAAAGGTCTAAGATATACACAAGGAGGCAACCATCAATAGAAAGAAAACCATTAGATAAAAACGAGAAAATTCTAAGAGCAATGATTTATCTATGAAATCCCCAACATGACAACTTTGCATCCTCACAATGTTCACTCACACTCGGCTAATTTATATGATCATACATAATGTGGAGTATGAATAAAACACTCAATGCCATGACAATAACTAAGCAATAATGTAAACTTGTAGAAGGATCAAATCTCTACCAATATAGCTAGAAACGTCACATAAATCATGAGGACTTTGTTCGGGTTGTAACTTGGCTAAGGTTAGGGTAGGGAAGTTTGGGAGAAAGTGGCTAAAGTGCTAAAAATCCGGAAACTAGGCTAACTCAAAACAAAGAAACAACAAAACTATACAATAATATATAACTACTACCATACTACTAATCGAGAGCTCTTAAGGTTTTTGCTCTTTTTGCTCCAAAATTGCTCTAAATAGAACCCAATGTGCGGCTTTTTCTTTCTTTCTTTCTTTTTTCACTGTTTTCTTTTCTTTTTTTTTCTTTTTTTTTTTTTCTTTTTTTTTTTCTAAACTATATATATAACCATGTAGCTCGGAGGGAACTAAGCACGTCTACTTAGACAAAAACTCCAACATGAGAATACATAAAAAAAACGAAAAAGAAGTGAACTAACACTAGCCAAACCGGATTTTTAGCAAAATGGTGAAAATACAAAAGGCTAATTTGGCTAAAGTGGTTGTAAACAAATATGGGTGAAAATGAAAAACATGGGAAAAGGCTCAACAAGGCTCACTAAAGGAATATGTCGGGTGTGGGTATGTAAAAGAAAAGAAAATGGCTAAAACAAAGAGGTTTTCCTAATGCCTCAATCATATTTATGCTACGAATCCACTCGAGGCCGAAAGATGTATACCTACCACAAGTTTTATATTGCAAAAGTTATCCGGCACGCTCAACTTTTGCCCGCAAAAACATGAGCAAAAATAATACTAAAGCTAATAAGGCTCAAAAATAACTCACGGAAACGGGCATGGGGGCATAAATGCAAAGTAAAACATGCGGGTCATCCTTTCGATTTACCATACTCAAAGAAAAAAAAAATTGATTTTGTTTCTCTATAGTTTCTTTTTAATCAAGTGCCCCACGTAGTGCTCTCAAACCTTGCTATTTGTCAAAAATTAAAGATGTTCCATGTATGTTATTATGTGATCGCCACAAAAATTATTTTTAGGAGCATTTTGCTAAAAAAATCATTTATTTCTCTATTTTTAGGACAAGCAAAATCCAAACAAATTCCCTCCCCACACTTGAACTGTACATCGCCCTCGATGTACAACAAAAAACATACAAAGCAAAGAAAATGCAATGCAATGTAAACTAGAGTGCGAGAAATAGGGACAACGAAAACTCCCCTGCATGAAGACTCGAGTGAGGCGCATGCACAAGTCCATCAAGAATCCATCAACCATGCAAAATGGCTCAAAAAGGTCATCATAAAAATCCGCCACTGAAACATCTCAAAACTGGTATGCTTCAAACCAACCTCCAAGCTAATCACAAGCAGAATGCATCCAAACCTACAAACATATAAAATAAACAAACAAAAAGACACAAGATAAATAAATAGGTAACCGGGCTTTCGCCCAAACGTGCTAAGTTTTTGAAGGAGTCTTTAGCTAGACTCAACACCCCGAATTCATTTGTTCCTGGGGTGGAGGTTAACAACCTCCTCGCCGCGTCAATAGGTCCGTCAATGTAAAGCTTAAGACGATGACCATTAACTTTAAACACCCGGCCGTCCTCATGTCCTATCTCCACGGTACCATACGGGAACACCTCCCGCACCGTATAAGGACCCGTCCAACGAGACTTGAGCTTTCCTGGGAACAACCTAAGACGTGAATTATAAAGCAATACACGATCACCCACTCGGAATTGTTTTTGGTCCTTCAAGCGGCGGTCATGTAAAATCTTGGTTCGTTCCTTATACAATCTTGAGTTCTCATATGCATCACTCCTAAGCTCCTCAATCTCGTGGATTTGTACAAACCTGTTTTCACTCGCAGCTCCTAAATCAAAGTTCACTGCCTTCAAGGCCCAATAGGCCTTGTGCTCGAGTTCAACAGGGAGATGACATGCCTTCCCATAGACTAATTTAAACGGTGTGGTGCCTATGGGAGTTTTGTAGGCTGTTCGAAAAGCCCACAATGCATCATCTAACTTCTCTGACCAATCCTTACGGTTAGCACCAACCGTTTTCTCCAAAATCCTCTTAATACCCCGATTAGTGACCTCTACCTGTCCACTGGTCTGTGGATGGTATGGCGTTGAAAATCTATGGTTCACTCCATAGCGTGACAACGCCTTGTCCAATTGCGCATTACAAAAATGCGTCCCTCGGTCACTGATCAAGGCTTTGGGAGCACCAAAGCGGGAGAATAACTTCTTCAAGAACTTAACGACCACCCTAGCATCATTAGTGGGTAAGGCTTGGGCCTCCACCCACTTTGAAACATAATCAACGGCTACAAGGATGTATCGATTTCCATAAGAAGTCGGGAAAGGTCCCATAAAATCAATCCCCCAGACATCAAAAATCTCACAAACCTGAATAGGTTTCTGGGGCATCTCATCTCGAGATGAAATATTGCTTGCCCTCTGGCAAGCATCACACGCACGCACCATGTCGTGAGCATCCCGGAAGATGGTGGGCCAGAAGAAACCCGCATCAAAAACCTTCTTCGCGGTCAAAGTCGCTCCATGGTGTCCACCTGTCGGGCCCTCGTGGCAGTGTCTCAAAATCTTGCGTGCCTCATCACCATACACGCACCTACGCACGATCTGATCGGCCCCGACTCGAAACAAATAAGGATCCTCCCACAAATAATACTTCACATCAGCGAAGAACTTTCGCTTCTGTTGGTGGGACATTCCTTTCAACACAATCCCACTCGCGAGATAATTCGCGAAATCAGCAAACCACGGATAATCATCCTCTTTCGTCTGGATGTGCATAAGGAATTCGTGAGGGAAGTTGTCATTTATATTGACCCCCACTGAATCCGATGAAGCTGAGCACTCAAGACGAGAAAGGTGATCCGCTGCTAGATTCTCAGCCCCTTTCTTATCACGGATTTCGATATCAAACTCCTGCAGCAAAAGAATCCATCGTATCAATCTCGGCTTGGCATCCTGTTTACTGAATAGATACCGAAGGGCTGCATGATCCGTGTACACAATGGTCTTGGAAAGGACAAGATAAGACCGAAACTTATCGAAAGCAAAGACCACAGCAAGGAGCTCTTTTTCAGTAGTGGTGTAGTGCTCCTGTGCGTCATTCAGAGTCTTGCTCGCGTAGTAAATCGGGTGAAAGTGCTTATCTTTTCTTTGACCCAAGACTGCCCCCACTGCGAAGTCACTCGCATCGCACATAAGCTCAAATGGTAGTGTCCAATCAGGAGCTACCATGATCGGGGCATTCACCAACTTCTCTTTCAACAACTCGAATGCCTTAAGGCATTCACTGGAGAAAACAAACTGGGCATCCTTCTCGAGGAGCTGAGTCATGGGACGGGCGATTTTGGAAAAGTCCTTTATGAATCGCCGGTAAAAACCTGCATGACCAAGAAAACTCCTAATAGATTTCACGGATGTGGGAGGCGGGAGCTTAGAGATGGTCTCAACTTTGGCTCGGTCAACCTCGAGCCCCGCCTGTGAAATCTTGTGCCCAAGCACAATGCCCTCCTTCACCATGAAGTGGCACTTCTCCCAGTTCAACACAAGGTTGGCCTTTTCGCACCTGGCCAACATCCTCTTCAGATTCCCAAGACAATGATCAAATGAACTCCCAAAAACAGAAAAGTCATCCATAAAAACCTCCATGGAGTCCTCAATCATGTCATGAAAAATGGCCACCATACACCGTTGAAACGTGGCCGGAGCATTACACAGTCCAAAGGGCATCCGCCGGTAGGCGAATGTGCCATAGGGACATGTGAATGTCGTCTTCTCCTGATCCTCAGGAGCAATGGGAATCTGAAAGTAACCCGAAAAACCATCAAGGAAGCAGTAAAACATCCTTCCCGACAACCTCTCTAACATCTGATCAATGAAAGGAAGTGGAAAGTGATCCTTCCTCGTGGCATCATTGAGTTTGCGGTAATCAATGCAAACTCTCCATCCGGTGACAGTACGAGTGGGAATCAACTCATTCTTTTCATTCACCACTACTGTCATACCTCCTTTCTTCGGGACTACCTGCACAGGGCTAACCCATGGTGAATCAGAGATCGGGTAAATCAAGCCTGCATCAAGTAGCTTAATGACCTCTTTCTTCACGACCTCCTGCATATTTGGGTTCAAACGCCTCTGATGCTGAACCACAGGTTTAAAGTCCTCCTCCATCAAGATCTTATGGGTACAAAAGGATGGATTTATCCCTTTTATATCCATGATCTTCCACGCAATCGCTCTCTTATGCCGTTTCAGAACCTCAAGTAACTTGCCTTTCTCGTCTCCAGATAAGGAAGATGAAATGATAACTGGTAGACTGGACTCACCCTCCAAGAAAGCATACTCCAAATGGGACGGGAGCTCCTTGAGCTCAACGGGTGGTGGGTCCTCAATAGAAGGGCGTGCCTTAGGCTCGGCATCGCGATCAACAACCTCAAAGACCTCCGGGCACGGGGTAGGCTCATGACTTACCAGACAGGCCATCTCCTCAGCTGGCTGGCTCACGGAAACGAACCAAACACCTCCCCACTAAGTAACTGTGTGTCCCGTGTCTCCTCCTCAAATGTGTCCAGAAGATGATCACTCACGCATGAATCAATGGTGTCAATGAAGTAAAGTGCATCATCCTGACTCTGTGGGTGCTGCATGGACCTCCCAATATCAAAGGTCACCTCCTCATCATCAACCCTAAGTGTAAGTCTACCGGTGCAGACATCAATCAGGGCCCTAGCAGTGGCTAGGAACGGGCGACCAAGGATAAGTGGTACATTTTTATCCTCGTCCATGTCTAGAATCACAAAGTCAACTGGGAACACAAACTTGTCAATCTTGACAAGCATATTCTCCACAATACCCCGCGGGTATTTCACAGATCTGTCAGCAAGCTGAATGCTCATACGTGTCGGCTTAGGCTCGCCTAGGTCTAGTTTAGCAAAAACCGCATAAGGCATGAGGTTAATGCTAGCACCAAGGTCAGCCAAAGCATTGCTGACAGATAAACTACCAATCAAGCATGGGATAGTGAAACTCCCAGGATCATTCATCTTCTTAGGTAGTTTATTTTGGAGAATGGCAGAACACTCCTCATTCAAAGTCACATGCGAAAGCTCCTCAAGTTTCTTTTTGTTGGTGAGGATGTCTTTCAGAAACTTCGCATACTTAGGCATCTGTGCAAGTGCCTCAATGAATGGTAAATTTATATGAAGTTGCTTAAAAAGCTCAAGAAATTTACCATAGTGTTCCTCCATTTTCTGTTTTTTCAACCTCCCTGGATATGGAACGGGAGGGACATACTCTCTCACTGGCTCCCTGGATCGTGCTGTACTTGCTGGGCCTCGCCTCAGATGCACCTCATCCGGAGTCTCAGTGTCCACCTCCTCAACAGTCGGCTTAGATGTAGAAGCCGGAGGGGTAGTCTCAGTGGTCTTGCCACTCCTCAAAGTGATAGCCTTCACGTGAGCATTCGGGTTTGTTTCAGTATTGCTCGGGAGGCTACCCTGCTGTCTCTCAGATAGGAGCTTCGCGATCTGCCCTACCTGGTTCTCGATGGTCTGCATCGAGGCTTTCTGACTCCTCAACTCGCTCTCGTGCCTCGCGAACTGATCATCATAATCCTTGAACCGCTTTGCACTGTTCCGGCTCTGAGCATTCTGGTTCGCTAAGATTTGTCCAAGCATATCCTCCATGCTGGGCTTCACTTCAGATTGAGACTGCTGAGGGCGAGGAGGGTAAAACTGACCATGAGGCTGCTGTGGTCGAGGAGCAAATCCGGGTGGCTGCTGGCTAGAGGAGCCAGCTTTCCAACTGAAATTTGGGTGATTCTTCCACCCCGGATTGTAGGTATTGCTGTAGGGATTGTTCTGGGGGCGAACTTGGTTTCCCATGAAGTCAACCTGCTCGTGAATCATCTCTCCCAGCTGACAATCACTACTCGACTGCGCTCCTCCACCCGTCTCACAACCAGATTGAGACTGAATCTGGTTTGACATCAACATATCAAACTTCGTGGACAACGCGTCCATCCGTGCAGCCATGGCAGTAAAATCGTCTACATGGTGGACTCCCTGCCTCGTAGACTTCCCTCTCAGGGCTGGTGTGTGCGATTCTTCTCGGCAACTCTCTCCATGATCTCAAATGCTTCACGGGCGTTCTTCGTGCCAATGTCGCCACCCGCAAAAGTATCCACCAACTGCCGTGCTGCACTATCCAGACCATGATAGAAGATCTGACACTGCTGCCACATAGGCAACCCATGATGTGGAACCTTTCTCATAAGCTTTTGAATCGGTCCCACGCCTCATAGAGAAGCTCATCATCCTCCTGTCGAAAATTGAGAATCCGGGTTCTCAATCTAACAGTTTTCTCAGGAGGGAAAAATTTCTGGAGAAACTTCTCAGCGAGTTGGTTCCATGTAGTGATGGACCCAGCTGGAAGTGAAAGAAGCCACTCCTTGGCTTGATCACGTAAGGAAAACGGGAAAAGCCTAAGGCGAATGGCATCATCGGTCGCGCCTTGGATACTGAAAGTGGCGCAAACCTCCAGAAAACTAGCAATGTGAGCACTAGGATCCTCGTGATCCTTGCCATAGTACTGCACCGCATTCTGCAACATGGTAATGGTGCTGGATTTGATTTCGAAGTTATTACTATTGATCGTCGGCTGGGTAATGCTCGTCTCCAGACCACCAAGCGTCGGGGTGCCGATATCATTTAGCGGCCTCGTCTCCAAGTCCTGGTCCGCCATGTCTACGCGCACCTCGTGGAACTCCTCGTCTCCCTCAATAGCTACGGCTACTGCGCGGGCTCGCTCCCGCAACCGTCTATGAAAATATCGTTCAGGTTCAGAAGAAGGCTCGACAATTGCAGACGCGGGGGTTGAGGACATGCACTACCTGCAAAACAAGAAAAATATACAATACAACCAGACTAATGGAAAATAAGCACACGAAATAAAAATAAAAATAAACTAAACTAAACTACACAAACAACAAGACAATGAAAAAAAATTTTTCTACAAACAAAATATTAACAAGTGGCTAAATCAGTAACTCGAATCGTTCTTGAAATATGCCGCGTCCCCGGCAACGGCGCCAAAAACTTGATGGTGCGTGAAGTATATATATTTTTTGAAGATATTTGTTCACACAATTTCTAGTTTTAAAATAGTTTTTACCCTAAATTAAACTACACACACGAAAGGCAAGTGTACCTATCGAAAAGTAATATAATTTAAATGGTAAGAACCGGATATCAATCCGTGGACGCGGTTTCTCAATACTAAACTTTTGTTACTGTAGAGCCTTTTCGAGAGTTGGGTTGATTTTTCTAAGTTAAAATTACTAAATATTAAATGACACTAAAAATAAACGGATTTAAAAACAATACTAATTAAAAGTCATCTAAACTAAGATTCCACTAATGACATGTAATGTTCCTAGAGTAAGAAATGATGGTAAGACAAAACTCTCTAATAATTAAGTTCCAATCAAGGTCTCTTAATTATATAATCCTTTGGAAAATTAAAATGACAAAACACTTTAATCACCTAGAATCATTCTTTGAAGTCCGTTTTGTAATATTTAAGTTAATCTTTAAACACGAGCTATTCATTTGTCAAAATTCCTAACTCGACAACTTAAGGAAAATTAATTTGAACAACAATTTAATCACCTAAAGTTGTTTTTTTATGTAGATAAATATTTATATTGTTCAAGTGACAAATCTAAGGTTTAAAACTTGTAAGACAATAATTTTGGCCTAAACTACTAACTTACAATTTCTATCAACCTTAGAATCTAACACAACACCATTATGATTTTTCCAAATCTAAGTGCAAGATTTCACACATGTTCAAGTTCTTCATCTCAAATTAGTTAACAATTACCATTCCTAGTTTCATGTTATGAACCTAATTATTACTAACAAGACTCAATAATGAACATCTACACATGGGTTTTCCAACATTCATGAGCAAACATTCACCAAACTAACATGGATTAGGAACTTTAAACATGTACAAAATTCCAAGAACAATACTAAAAATTCATCATCAAGATTAACATAAACTAAATACCATCATGTCTTACAATTATCACATTACATAATCAAAAGCTTCATCAAAGTTTAGACAACTAAAGATGTTTAGCCCATAAGGCTTACAACAACTACAAACATCCTTACTAAACTATCAAAATTCATGGTTAAGATTAAGAAATTTCAAACCATAAGCAAGCAAGGAAGTAGGATGTTGATGAAAGATGATCTTCTTGATGTTGGAAGTCCTCTTGAATACTTGATAATGGATGGAACCCACCAATTTGTGTAGAAATTTTCGTGAGAAAATGGGCTCCCTTTGGAAAGCATCTGAGGTTTGTTTATATAGAAAAGCATAGGCATTGGGTGTGCCTAGGAATTGACATTGGGTGTGTCTAAGAGGCATTGGGTGTGTCTTATGTTTGACTAGATCCTTAACACCCATTGGTTCTTCAAGCCCCAATGTTTACTGTACACTTGGATGATAAAACACGTAAAGTAAAGTAAGCATCTAGGGTTTCATTGACATTGGGTGTGTCAAACAAGGCATTGGGTGTGCCCAGCAAGGAAGCATTGGGTGTGTAAGCAAAGGAACATTGGGTGTGCTTTTCTTCACTTTTACAATTGTGCAGAACTTCCATATCCTTTGCATAAACCTCTAAAACACCAACAATCCTCAAATCAAACCTGAAATTCACAAACAAAGCAAATAAGTGTCAAAGCTTGTGAAATATCCCTTAATCGTGCACATTTCGAGGGTAAATCGTGCTAAATAAAGTGTGTAAATTTAAGCACATCAGTTATCCAAACTGATGGGTTTTGATTATGAAATCAGCTACAAGAAAGGGGTGGAAAACAAAGTGGCTGATGCTCTTTCTAGGGTGCAGGGTTCTACCCTATTTGCACTTGTTTATCTACGTTGGACCCATCTTTATTACAAAGGGTGAAGGCTAGTTGGGCGGCTGATTCAAGTGTGCAAAGCAAATTACAGAACTTGATTTAAGGTATGCCTGTTTCTCATTATAAATTGTCCGGGCAGTAATGATAGTATCTTGTACCTGAACCGGTGGCTCACTTTTTCTAAGTAATGGGGAAGAGGACCGAAACATGCCACTGAAAGACTCTACTGAGACAAAGATGGGTTATCAAGAACGTCAAGAACGTAGGATGGGCAGTTGGTCAGATCTAGTATGGATCCCTGGGGAAGAGGATCAAGTTGGCCCTTGCGAACAGCTTGATGCACTATCCCCCTTCATCCCTTTGAGCGAAATACGGCAAAAGGAAGGAAAATCCATGGACCGACTGGGATGGTTCTGTTTTAACTAAGAAGGGAAAAGTTGTGGTGGGACAAGATGAATCTTTGCAAAAAGATATCATGTCCTTGTTTCATGACACTGCCCAAGGGGGTCATTCCGGAGTTCACACCACTACTCAAAAGATTCAAAGTTTATTTTGTTGGAAGGGGCTGCATAAACATGTGAGACAATATATCAGACAATGTGATATTTGTCAAAGGATAAGAAGTGAAAATGTAGCTTATCCAGGTTTGCTTCAACCTCTTCCAATCCCTAAATATGTGTTTTCTGATATATCAATGGATTTTGTGGGTGGCTTTCCTAAAATCCAAAGGAAGGACACTATTATGGTGGTCATTGACAGACTCACCAAATATGGTCATTTTATTCCTTTGGGGCATCCATATACAACTGAAACAATGGCCAAGGCTTTCTTAGACAACATTTTTAATCTTCATGGATAGCCTCAGACCATTGTGTCTCATAGAGATCTTATTTTCTTAAGTAAATTTTGGGAGGAGTTCACTAAAATGCAAGGAATTCAGTTAACCAAATCAACAGCCTATCATCCACAATCTGATGGGCAGACAGAGGTGGTGAATAGGTGTATAGAGGCTTATTTGAGAAGCATGACATTGGCCAATAATTCTCATTGGTTGAAATGGCTTTCATTGGCAGAATGGTGGTATAACACCAATTTCCATTCTTCCCTACAAATGACCCCATTCCAAGCTTTATATAGGTTTCCACCACCCATTTTTATTCCTTATATGCCTAGGGATAGCTCTAATGAGGTTGTGGATCAGTTATTGTGTGACAGAGAAGCAACAATACAGGGTCTAAAAGTATCACTGGCTAGGGCTCAAAAACCGTATGAAGCAATTGGCTGATAAACATCGTACTGAGAGAGAATTTAAGATTGGAGACTGGTTTTTTCTTAAGCTCCAACCTTATATGCAGTCATCATTATGCAATTTAAACCTAACAAGCTCAGCCCTAAGTATGTTGGTCCATTCATGATTACAGAGAGGGTAGGAAAGGTGGCTTACTGTTTGGACTTGCCTGAAGAAGCTCAGATCCACCCAACGTTCCTTGTGTCACTGCTAAAGCAAGCTCAAGGTCCTCACACCAACATTATTCCACTTCCCACTCAACCAAGATTCCAATTTTACCCTACTGCTGTCATTGAGAGGAGAATCAATCGAAAGAGAAATAGAATGGGGGTAGAAGTTTTAATCAAGTGGAAAGACTTACCTGTTCAGGATGCAACATGGGAAGATCTTGAGGAAATGAAGCTAAGGTTTCCTGAATTTGAGTTCTAATTTTCAGGGCAAAATTGTTTTTGGGAGGGAAGTATTGATACGTGTTAAATAGTATAAGGGGGTTAATTGTAATAAACTGATAGTGCAAGGGTTATAGTGTAATATGTTTGTAACAATTGGGCGGGAAAAGTTGTTATGTGGGTAGTTAGCTCATGTATTAAACAGGCTGTCATGATTGAATGAAACAAGTTTGATTGTTGAGCTATTCTTGTTCCCTCTCCTCTCTCTTAATTCTCTCTCCAACTCACCACCATAACCCACCGCATCACAATAGAAGCAATGCAGATGATAACCAAATTCTTTTGGATATGTGAAAGAGGATGGTTGTGACTAATGAGTTGAAATGGGTTTGATTGAGCTGCCATCTAAATTAGGATGGGTTGGGTCTCCATCTGAATTGTTCTACCTCTTTTGGATAAGTAATGTGTTAACTATGATTATAATAAGTTAATAACTATGCTAAAAAAATGATCATATATTGCATAAATTTTAAACACAAAGATTTGGCAATTGGTTGCGACATTTACAAGGAGTGAAGTGGGATATGTATTATGTTCCTGAGTTCACTTAACAGGGGAAAAAATAAAAGAAAGGATGAGGTCTCCTTTCTTTTCTTTTCCTTTCTTTGCCTCTTTTTTCTTCCCCTTTTCTTTCCTTCCATTTCCTCCCAAATTGGAAGGATAGAATTTTTTTTTAGTTTTCTCTCATTTTCCTTTCCTTTCCTTTCCCTCCTAAAATAAACTCTGGAACACAACATTCCCTTCTTTTCGTTTCTTTTCTTTCATAAGAAAAGCTCAGGAACACACACCTTCCTCATCCTTCCCTCCCTTTTCTTTCTTTTCTCCTTTTAAGTGAACTCGGGAACACAGCGTAAAAGAAGAATTGCGGTACTTGAATTTTCTACTTTCACTGATTTAAAGGCGGTTGTTTATTGGATGTATAATATAAGATATCAATTAACCAGAATAAGATTGTTTTTGTGTACTTTACGTGGATTGTTTTTGCTTTATGTTGCACCACATTTCTATATGTGTTCTTAACATAGTGACAACTCATTGGCTTATTGGTTTAGACTGTCCAAGCTCGTATGGTGGAATTTTAAACCAGTTTTAGTTTTCTTTTTGAGATAGGAAATAAAAAACGAATATGTATTTCAACTTTGCTATCAAAACGACTGAGTTTTAAACGGAATTTGCAGTATGATAAATAAATGAGTTTTTAAAACATCGCTATTTATAATAAACTTTAAAAGCAACGAATTGTGATTCCAAGTAAACAAGTAATTGAATTTGGACCTTCCGGTTCTTGGTGGTGTAAACTAGATTGTAACTCGGATAAATCACTTATTACGGGTCCCTTCATAATTGGGTTGGGTGTTTTCGGGTCGGGTTCGGTGATCAACAGTTACAGTACCTTGCATTTTTCAATTTCTACTACTCTGTAATTTTTTTTATATAATCTTGTTAAACCTTAAGCAATTTACGAAATTTGGTTAATTGAGTTAAATGGTATATGTTTGATTAAATGTGTATATGAAGAGTTCTATATTTTCCTCACTCATTTAGAAAATTATTTACTTTTAACATATTTGATATCTGAAGATGCTCTGCTGTTAGTGCTTTTCATTATGTATTTATTTGCTAGAAAAAAAAGTGCAGATTGCTGGAAAAATGTAGCAAAAAGATAACTGGATGTGTATTCATTTGCTAAAATATAGTAAAGATCGATGTTTAAATGCAATTAATAAAACGTTTTGGTTGTGTATTATTGTCCGAAAAAAATTACGGATAATGATGTAAACGTTGTTAATAAAATTGTTCAAGATGTGTATATTGCTAAGAAAATTCAGTCAATAATTACTATGTATTTAAATTAGGATATTGTGTATTATTAAGCTCCTCAACCCAACCCAACCCAAAGCAATCTAATCTAACCCGAAAATTCTAACGTTTGTTTGTGAGAAATCTAACACCTAGAATAATTGTGTAGTTGAACTAAAATAAAGAAAGAAAGACTGGGTACGAGAAACAGAGAATGCAAAGAAAAGAAGAGAACGAAGCAATAATAAAAGCAATGGGTCTGGAAAAATGGCTTCTTCATTTATTAGTACAATCTGGTTTCACAAAAAAGAGAAGAGAAAAGGCAAAATGAAGGCGAGTTTCAAAAACAGTGAGGACCGAACAAAGAAATTGATAATGGTATGACAAGCACAAAAAACATGTTAATAATATTGTAGGAAGTGTCTTAAATGTAAGTGTTATTCTATTTGTTTGTAGGCATAAATTATGTGACCGAGGAAGGAATTAGTAATAGAAATGGAGAGCAATTTGAAGAAATGATAACTAGTTTAATTATATAACCTATTGCATATGCATATTTTGGAAATAGTGAAACACTGAACATTAATTTTATAAATCATTGACCAAGGCAAAAGCTACTAATAAGTAGACTTGAACTTTTAAATACACAAACCTACATTGTATTGCAATTATTTTTCTAGAAATAGAAGTTGCTTGGTGAACTCAAAAGCAGATCTCTCTCTCGCAAAAGCCATCTTTCACCGTCTATCATTTACGGTTCACCGTCGTTTGACATGTCAAAAGTCTGCTGGTCAATGACAACTGTTTTGTTCTATTCGTAGTGACCTCGATCTAGTCGCTCCGATTGTAACGGTTTTCCGCCAAAGATCAAAAGCCAGTAGCTGAATCGACATGCTCCAATCTTTAGCCGTCACCATTCCATTCAAAACCTTAGAACCTGTAGCCGTCATCGTCTGCAATCGCCGTCACCCGCCATTGTCTTCTTTTCACCGCCATTGCGGCCGATGACTTCTCCGGCGTAAAACGTCAACAGCCCCGAATTGAGCGATTTGGCAAAGCTTTCTGGGCACTGTCGATTGGATGGGGGTTTTTGTACGTTTAAACAGCTTCAGTCCATGGTTAATAATAGATGGAATAACCACAGCAAGTCCGAGTGAAAGATAATTCCGAGGGAGGCGGCAAACGGATCTATCGTCCACGGCAAGGCAAGAAATCCACCGATTTATGAAGCGACCTTTTGTGAGCACCATCGCAATGTCAACATCGATGGAAGAAGAGACAAAGACGGTGAGATACAAAAACATAGATGATGAAATCGCAACACATACGCCAATAAAGAGGACGGAGCAGGCCACCGGGAACTCCTGGCGTTCGTTTTGTACAAATTGTCACCGAAGAAACCTGGCAACAACTTGCGTATCAGACGTGGGTGGTTTCTAGAGAGAGAACGGAGAGAATAAAGAGGTTAGAAAGAGAGATGGAAGGAGATATCTTGATGTATGTGAGTTTAAGAGAGATGGAAGGATCAAGATCTCCTAGATATGTGTGAGCTTTACTCAGAAAAGATGAGTAGTCCAAAAGATGAGTGGTTAAAATTGAATTGGTAAAAGCTTGCGTGGTGAAAGTCTGAAAGCATGGAAGCTACTATTGCGCCTACTGTTGGTATTTAGTATATAGAGTAATATGATAAGGACTGATCGAGATATTGTGTGTGGCATGGGAGCTCAAAAGAAAATGAAAGCATCTAACAAGAGATTATTAGCGAGGTTCATTTTCAAGCGAGATGGGTAATATGTGAAAAGACTTAGCTTTCATGTACGAGTTTGGATACATTTTGCGTTTAAATTGTGGCTTACAGCAGAGTGGAGGCATGTACCGAATGAAGTTAGGTTGTTGTTACGCCACAAAATAACTGTAAGTGTCTTTTTATAATTTAGTATGATTTAACATCTACATTTACTAACCGTTAATTGTGTTTGTTATATGTTGCTTGAAGACACTTTCTGATAATTGATGTGGAGAATTCAAAGTTTGCAAGTTATTGATAGCTACATGCTAGAATAATATCAATCGTGCATTTCTCATTCATGATAATGTGTATAAATACAAAGGGATGAGATTAATCATGATCTCCTAAATATGGATACAATTTATACAATAAATGATAATATTCTATTGAGTTATTTACGAAGAAATATTGTCTATTACTCCCCCGCAGTCGAAGCGGGAGGAGACCGGATACTGAGACTGGACCGAAAATCTTCGATAAGACCCGAGGGAGCCCCTTGTAAAACTGTTAGCAATCTGATAGCGAGTGGGGGCGTGAAGAATGCGAACGTGCTACGCTGAACTTGTTCCCGTATAAAGTGAATGTCGAGCTCGATATGCTTTGTCGTTGATGTTGAACTGGGTTGCCCGAAAGTATATTGAACTTACATTATCAAGTATACAGAGTAGCTTTGGTGAGCCAGCCACTGGAGCTCTAGAAGTAGGTTGCGAAAGCCAACATATTTCTGCCACAATATTTGCAATGCCCCGGTATTCGGCTTCATCACTAGATCTGGAAATGGTAGGTTGACGCTTAGATGACCAAGAGATAAGACATTCACCATAATAAACACAATAACCACTGGTGGAGCGTTATTGTCTAGGCAACATGCCCAGTCAGCGTCAGTGTAGGCCGTGAGAGTCGGGTTCTTGTGAGACCCAGTGTGAGTCGAGATCTAGGGTCCCTTGAATGTAATGGAGTATCCGCTTCAGAGCATTAAAGTGGCCAGTCTTAGGAGAATGCATGTGCATGCGGGACTTGGTGAAGGATATAACTGATGTCATGACGGGTGAAGGTCAGATACTGAACAGCACCCGTAAGGCTCCTATATAGGGTGGGGTTCTCAAAATTTGTGCCAGAGTTGGCGCTATGTTTAGATGTCACACCCCGCCAAGGCGGAAACACGGAGATGCGACGACTTAAAGTTTTTAAGCACAAGATCCAAGCAACACACATTTTATTTGAATAGTACCACCGTAAAGGATGGATATTGTCATTAATTATTTAAATATCACCATAATGTTAACAAAAGAGAATATTGTCTATTACTCTCGAAATCAAATAACATCGATTGACAAGAAAACCCATCGTAGTGGTACACCCAGTGCTTGCTCGAACCTTCCCTCAAATCCTGTTGCCCCTCCATACTAGTTCTGAAACACATGCATAACGAGTTTTGTCAACAATAATGTTGGTGAGTTCATGGGTTTGTTTGTAATATGTAAAACCAAATGTAATTCGTGTATGACCAATCATGAGCTAGCTAAGCAAATGATCAATGTGCAAAACTATGAGTCCCGTAACCAAACCTCTTGACTGTTGTGCCTCGCGCATTGTACAGTAAAGACATGTATGTATCGTAGAATACTAAACACTCTTTTGTATGTAACCGGTTAGAGCGATAACCAGAGTGGGGGTGTCAACCCAATAGATCTATTAAAGTGTTCCATGGCTAAATGTTTAGCTAATGGTTATAGTAAACGTTTACGAGGACTAGTGAGCTCATGAACCAATATGTCTCATTTTCCACATGACAGTCACGATAGAATGTACACACACTGAAAATGACACAAGTATTGATGCATGTATTTCCCCCAAATTGTACAAATAGTAAAATGGGGCCATGAAAACTCACCTGATGATGACGTAAGAGGTCTAGTGGCTTGTAGATGGTCCCGTCCTGACAAATGGATACCCTATGGATCATTATAGACATGGTAAGTCACACCCAGAGGTTGTTTATCATACAAATTCTTCACCCGACACTTGTGGATTGTTGTGTTTAGTGTGTTTTAGTGTACGTGTCATTTGTTAGTGTTCTATAAAACATATAGTTCCAAACTTTGGTGTTTGAAATGTAGCTTCCATGGTGAAACTAAAATGGGTCCCACATGTTGTTTGGCCGTATGTTAGCATCAATTCACATGTGTGGTTGGTTTTTAAGAAAACATTACTTACACAATGTTTATTTTCCTCTTTTAAAGCCATTGGTAAAGTAACACATGTTTCGGCTCTTGTTAACACTTGTTTATTAACTATAGCGAAACAATGCCCTTTATATGCTTCGAATTCGATGGTCACTTGTATTAAAAGTGATCGATCTAAGTTGGCTAAGATAGTGCTTAGAGTTTTTAAGGCATTTTAGCAACTTTTGTGATTAAAACGATTATATAGTGATCCATGGAAAGCTAAACCATTTGATCATGAATCAATGAGTTTTGTTAACATAAGCCGATCACTTGTGAGTGATCTTGTCTAGTTTGGATTTATACCTTACACAAACTATGCAAGAGTCGATGGTGGTTAACTGATGTGTTATTATTACAATATGGTGGTTAGTTTAGAGAATTACCATTAAGTAAAGCAATGTATGTGACTTGTGTGAGTATAGGGCCGGTTGTTTGCTATCACGGGTTAAAGGGGTTGAGTGATTGTAGGGACCAAAGGATTGAAGAAACCACTTTTGTTGCCTTAGTCCAAAATCATATTTCTGCTAAAATTATTCTAAGTATAGAACTGCTGAAGAGTAAAGAAAGAAGTACTGAAGAAGAACAGTGTCAACGTGCTGAAGAGTAAAGCATCAGAAGTTCTGAAGTCTAACCAGACAGTTCACTGAAGAACTACTGAAGACAAACTACTCATCAGTAGTTTGTCACTCATCAGTACTTGCTGACAGAAGCTTCTAAACCGACCCATTAGCTTCAGTAGTTTATATTATATTATTTTGGTAAAGTCTTTGAACAAGTACCATGCTACAGCCTGTTGTAAGCATTATCTTTAGTGTATTATAATCTTCTGTTTGCTTAGTATAACAGTTTTGTATTCGTCTATAAATAGATGGGTTAATCCCCACTATTTAGATACTTGATTTTATTGAAATCCTTCAAAGCTTTTTTAACTTATAATCCATTTCCACATCTCATTCATATGAGAATCCTTCAATACTTGCATTTAGCTTAACTTTGAATTGTTTCGATTCTCATTAACTGCAATAATAAAGGGGGAGTAATAACTCTTGTAAAGTGATACTTTAACTTAGAACACTTATTACTCCGCTGTGCAAATTACTTTGATAAACTTATAACACATAAGTGTTCTTGAACTTATATTGCTATAAAGAGGCCACTGATCCAACAAGTGATCATACTAAGCCGAATATAGAAGACTTATGGAGCTTAGATTACTTACCTAGTAGAGCAAGGTGAGGATGGCCGATAGTTAGAGCCTTCGGGTCTCCTAGTCTCCTCCTAAGCTTGTACTTGATGGTTCTTGAGGTTTTTACAGGGTGGTTCGACTATGGTTGGAGGGTCCGAATGATATGGATGGTGAAAACGTTTTGGTGTGGCAAGAATAGTGATCCATAGTCCTCCTTTTATAGTAGTAGTTTTGGTTATTAAGGCTTCCTAGGATGAATAATTTAGATAAGACTTACTAGTTTAGTGAAAGTCTTGAGGTGATGAGTTGTTGATGGTTGTTTGTTAGCGATTGTCTCCTGTTGTCCCTCTTAGGCTTCGGACCGACTCCTCTTTATCATGGAAGAGGTATAGCTTTTTGTTTAGGGATCACAACTAGATGAGTGTCTTGCCAATTTGGGAGGTGATAGTGACAAAACATGGTGACAATATTGCTTGTGAAAATGATAGTGGCATGCTCTCTTGAAGCCGATTGGTTACCACAATTAACGGAAATCTTGAGGGAAAGTAGGGAGAGTTGACTTTTCTATTTTGGTGAAAGAAGTTGACAAAACTATAGGGTGTTTGGCTGGTAGTTGCGGCCGAAGAAACAAAACCAAAGGGGTTTCTTGTTTGGTAAACACTAGCTTAGGAGTTGGTTTGTAGACTTCTAGATGGTGTAATAGAGTGACTATTCTTGCCTATATCTAGCTTCTTAATTTGTGGCTCAAAGAAGAAAAAACAAATGGGAAAGTTGAGTGTGAGGCATAGAGATTGACAAGGCTTTGGAAGGTTATTTTTTAGTGTAAGGTGTTGTCTCTTGTGGTTTGTCCTTAGTCATGTGATGTGTGGATATGTGTAGGTTAGCTTGCTAAGTAGGAGGTGTGTGAGTTGTCTTGTTGAGAGTTCTAGCTCTCTTGAGTGCTTGTGACCCTTCGACCAAGATCATAGGAAAGGCAAGGCATCAAAAGTTGTAAGAGAGCTAGTTACATGTTTGATTATATCGATGATTAAGTAGATGTGCACATAGGGTGATAGACTTGAGATGCCATGCGTGTATATGTTTATGTGAGTGAGCTTTGTGTTAAGTAGTTTTGTTGTGATTCAAAGCTCATAATATTTGGTGAATTAATCGACCTATACCTATGTTAATGATGTTGAGATTGCAATTGTGTCCATTAAGTAGCTTCTAGTTACCCTTTGGTATTATGAATATCATTGGGTCTCATAAGGGTAAGTGTTGATTAAGTTTAGTGCCTCTTGATGACGACATTAACGTGTATTTGTTTCATAAGTATCATGTGTTTGTTAAGTGATATCCCATGGTTGATTCTTGTGTTCACATACGTGTGTTAACAGTGATCTATATGTGATAGGGCTAATAGCCTCATGTAATGTT
>JAUTDX010006761.1:0-22371 GCA_030844895.1 Ambrosia x helenae | reverse complement strand
TAGCGTGCTTCTGAAAGGTGATTAAGCGGCATGACAACGTGTTTTTGAAAGTTTAAGATGGTTTCGTTGCAATTAACTGAAACATGAGTGGGTGGCAATTGGAAAGTATAGGGACTAAACTTGTAATTAACTGAAAGATAAATTGGAGGACTAAACTTGCAATTGCCTAAAAGTTATGGAAATGGAGCCGACACTTCATAATAGTATATATATAATAACTCATAGTTATTAAATTTTTTTTATTTAAGTTGTTTAACCGTTTTCTTCTTATAACTTTTAACCTATAACGTTTTAGTAAATTCCAAATATACTACCAAGACGAGCAAATTTTTGTCCACGCGTCGGAATAGGGTTCAAATATAATATAATATATTTTCAATTTTCTCTAGATTCATACACTAGCCATGACTCGTCTAGATATCTTTTAATTATATCTTTCAACAACGAGCGTTCGTTGAAATGTCTGTCATTTAAATGAGTTGTTTTACCAGCTATCTAGTCATTTAATAATATTTAAAATACATGTATTAAATATTTTAAGCAACTTAATAGGAACCATATATTACATTACGATTCCTCTTATTATTATTATCTGAAAAAAATAATTTTAAAATTTTTTGGTTGTTACAACTATTACCCCCTTAAAAGAAATTTCGTCCTCGAAATTAATGAGTCAAAACATAAACGTTATAAGAAATAACCTAAACAGAAGTTTCACAACCTAGATTAGAAAATAGAGGTTCAAGGTTAAAAAAAATCGTATGAATGGACTTTGGTACATATGAACTCACTCTTCTTTTATACTTAAAACACATCCTATATTATATATACTTGTTTTATTCCACGATTTCCAATTTGTTTCTTTGTAACTTAAATATATTTTATGACTCTTGTTTTATTATTATTATTATGATTTTTTTTATTAAGATTTTTTTTGTAGCATCAAATATCAGGAATGAACTTAATAAGAATTGTTTCTTATATACAGTTTATAATTCGACGGGTATTATAATTATTACCCCCTTAAAATTTATGTCTCGAAATTTAGAGGTCAGGAAACGGAAGATCACGGAAGTAAAATAAATGTGAGTTTCATAACGGGGTCACTAACCTAAATCATAGGAATCCCAGAAGTGCACATATGTACCTGTAATTCTCAATTATGTTCATGACCATAATTGTTAATTACCTTACAACTGTGCCCTGGTGGTCCTCCATAATAACATATCTAAGCATGTGGAGAAAAATCGACAGATACTTATAGATAACATGTACTTATAGGCACTGATATCTTTCATAGTGATATGCTTAATCATACTTAATAGATAATTACATAAATCAGAGCATAAATAGCCACGGAAATAACGAAAAATAACACAGATCATATAGCAAGGTTCACAGTTACCTGGGCTAAATGCCATATGATTAAAGTACTATCATATGCCAAGCGAACCGATTCTATGGTTTCCTAAGTTGCTTCCCATTCAGAGTGGTTATCCCTATAATATTAAAAATAACAATTTTCCTATGCATAATTGTTTCTTGTCCATCTAGAACATATATTCATGTTTCTCTTCATATGATATTCCTAATAATAGGGAGCGAATGATAATTGTATCCTTTCAACAGGATACGCAAAAACTGTTATGAGCGTGCAAGAGTTGAGACGGTAGTGTTAGTTGATGCGACGCTTCCCTAATTCTTTTGAGAATTCCAAACGAACCGATAAAACATGGACTAAGCCTTCCTTTGATTCCCATTCTGCGAATGTCACGCCCAAGATGATACTTTCAAGAATATGCGGTCTCCAGCTCTGAATTCAAGTGTTCGTCCATTCAGGTCTGCATAACTCTTTGGTCTACCTCAAGCCTCTTTCAGCTTCTCTTGTGCAATAGTGACTTTTCCATTGGTAACTTGAACTAACTCTGGTCCTTCAATAATCTTCTCTCCAGCTTCTTCTGACATTTTGGTGCTTGATATTTACAACCATATAATAACTCCAATGGAGCCATAC
Source organism: Ambrosia x helenae (assembly GCA_030844895.1). Lineage (NCBI taxonomy): Eukaryota > Viridiplantae > Streptophyta > Magnoliopsida > Asterales > Asteraceae > Ambrosia > Ambrosia x helenae. The sequence continues at coordinate 20,357 of JAUTDX010006761.1, read as the reverse complement.
CAATACTTGCTTGCGAACTCTTGTTGTATGAAAATTCAACAAAGCACCAGTATTCATCTGAGTTACAACTCCAATCTAACGTGCATGTTCTATGCATAACGTCTAACGTTTGGATGATTCGTTTGGATTGCCCATTTGTCTGAGGTTGGGAAGTCGTACTAACTTCAAAGCGCACCCCAAGCATTTTGGAAGCCTTTCCAAAATCGCGACGTGAAGCGTGGTTCTCTATCTGAAACAATTGATGAAGGCGTGCAATGGAGTCGAATCTCCTGAATAAATATTTCGGATAACTTACTAACAGAAAATCCCTACTGAATTGGTAGGAAGTGAGACGATGTGGATGTATTATTTATTTATTTAATATCCTAGGCATGCCTATAATGAAATTCATGTAGATCTAAGAAAAGTATCTAATGACAGTAACAGTCTGTTAGCTCATGATCCTTAAACTTTATCTGCCGGCAAGTGAGGTACTTACTACTTAATATGTAATGAAATCCGTCAAGCTCTCATCCATTTGCAAATGGGAGTATCTAGCGGTGGTAACGACCTACTGGCTTGTTAAAGTTTCACTTATTCGCATATGAAACACTTACTTACAGGCCAAAAGTTTTGTCGTATGTCTTGCCATATAGATAGTGACCCGATATGTCACCTTATTAATTTTAATTAAATCCCTTTTTTTTTATATGTTAATTTACGTAACCTATATATGAAATTTGAAAGGACTAGCATCCCTTTACATATGAATATCTAAAACAAGCGCTCACAAAAATTATAAAACATATGGTGTATATTATTATTATTATTTTTTTCTATACATTATATAACAAGTAACTCGATATTGGCTTACAATAATCCATAACCATCTTTAAATATTGTTAAAGAAAATAAAAAAATCAAAGTAAAATTCTATAATATATTTTGCAAAAGTTATTTTGATAACAAATCAAAATAATCTAAGATATAAGTACCTGTACGTAGCTTCTAAAAAATTTAGTTTATTAGTCAAGAAGATACATTTTTACATATTGTTCAATTTAATCATGTGACTTTATAAAACCTTTTAACGTATGCTAATATATAAAGAAACCATATTTTGTACAATAAATAAAATAATTTCACCAATAGGTTTATAAAATATATAATGTAAACAAGTCTGACAACTTTAACCAACAAGGTTATTGTATTTGAAAAAAATAAATCGTTTAGTAAAGTGTTTTGACCAGATTTCTTAAATAACATGTCATAATATAAAAACAAATATTATATTTGGGTACTTAGCTTCACCTCCATCTTATTCCTAGGCTTTAAAAGTCGATATATTTTCATGATGCTAAACGAAATATAACACGTATTTAGAACAACTGACTAAGTGGTGCATCATATGGTTGACTTTATACAGCTTGGTGTTTTCGATACTGGCTCGACGCCAAAGATGAAGTCAACATTGAACATTATCTCATGGTCGGTGGTAACTCCGGTAGTTTACTCGATAATACGTTAGGATATTTGCATACAAACGAAAGGTGATTACTGTTACTAATAGAGGTATATCCAACCGGAACTAAAGATACTACCAAACCGTGCGAGATCATATTACGAGCTTTAAGCGTGAAAATAGACTTATGGGTTGGACATAGAATCGGAGATGACGTATTAAAATATTATGTGAAAGCTATACATATGCCGGGTCAACCAATTCATTATGCGAACAACTCCAAGTTGTTTCAGGAAAACGTGTATCTTAAATATTTAAGGTTTAAAATTTGAAAACTATAACGTATCAATCTTGTTAAATTATTGTTCCCGAATTAAGTAACAAAATATATTCAACTTAACTTCATCAAAATAGTCCAAATACTTATTTACTATGATATACGTATATACTATCACTTAGACGATAAGTAAATCCATTTAGATGAATAATCAAATATTTTATTTGCCCAGAGTGTGTGTGTATATATATAACCATAATAATTTTTTTATACATACTGGTCACATAAAAAAAAAATAAGTAACTGATTAAGTTGCATAAAACGATTGACGTTATAATTCCAAACGTATCAAAGATCTAAATATATATCTCTGTACTAAAATAACTATCTAAATATATATCTTTGTACTAAAATAACTATCCTTGAAAAATTATTATAAGAAGGAAGTATCTCATGGCAAGTTTTGTAAAACGTTTAATAGATAAAAAAAAATTATCAAAGAAGTGTATAAAAGAAAAATTGATAGTATTTTGTAAAAATTTTTTGTAAGTTGATGGTTCTGTTATTATTATTATTATTATTTTATAAAAGTTGAAAGTGCTTATAAGTTTCAACAGTGTGACATTTTTTTTTCTTTCGTTAAAGTATCTATTCGAAAATATTTCTCTTCCAAATTAATTAGACAAAACTACTTTAATTGTCGTCTCATATGTGAACATTCTTCAAAACATAATGTCGCCAAAGTTTCATACGATACGATGAAGGTTACCTATGGAAATGGTGTTCGAAAGAGTATTGTTTGCCACTAAAGTGATGACGAGTTCCTCTACTAATACGGACTCGATGATAAAAACTATAGAAGAGACAACTAATAAGGATGCATATGAAACTTAATCTTATCTTAAGTCTACCCAAACCTCACAGGCCTTAATTACTATGTTTAAGTTTTCTACAGGAAAGAGCCTTTGCTCTGATACCATAGCTGTAACACCCCAACCCGGAAGAGCTGACGTGTCACAATAGCATTGGTTCAGCAAGACATAATTCCATTTATTAATTTATCAAAGGTATAAAACATTAAACGAACTAACTTAATACCTGCAATACAAAACTATCATTGTTAAGTGAGTCTACCCAACATTTTTAGATTTATTCCTAAGCTTTATTTTCTCTCTCTATCCCGCCCAAGGTAACGTGTGAACCTGTGAACACAAAGAGAATTTACGGAATGAGCCGAATGCTCAGTACGGAATAATAGGCTTAAAATAACAAACAAGAAATAAATATTTACTGAGACGTGATCAAGACGTAATGTATAAAATGATACGATGCGGAAATTCAATAACAAAATCGTACCATGCGGATGAACCCATGAGCTAAACATAAAACGTGACAATACACAGGTAGCTACTCCTGCATATTTATCACATGAGGTGGCGAGTTGGCATACCCGTTATCCACCTCCATAACATACATAAATCCTAGGATCGATCCATACGCCTCCTAATAGCCATATGTACCACACTTGTACTTAAGAGACGCCGTGAACTGATCTCTCCGTCACGGGTGGAGCACATGTTGTCGATGCCGCAACAACATGCTCGTGGGACACTCCACGAGAAGCAGAACTCATGGTTTCAGAGTACAAAGGGTCTTATTCAAATGATTCCATAATCATAGCAACATATATATCTTGTCAACATGAAACTTATATCAGGAACATGCGATAATGAGTACAACAACTTAATTCTATCGCATGATATCAAGGCTAATTCAAATATTATAACAAGAACAAGAAATGAACGGACAGCCAAATGAATTGATGCTTCAAAGACGTGAGGAACTTTCGAAGATATATAAAATCAGTGGGTTTATATAACAACTGAATATGAAAGCAACAAGGAGTGGGGGTAAGGATCCGTACCTTTAATATTCCAATCCAGTGCAAACTTGTTTATGGCCTTAGTAATTATCTTAAAAGAGGTTATAAGGGTGACCTTCTGGCAAGCAACTCCTAATTTTTTATCTAAAAGAAAGGAACCCAATATGTTAGCATATCCCATTGTATTTAATACGAACATCACGAGATAGACTATCAATACTCGGGTCCGACTCTTATTCAGTGTCAGGACCGTCTCGCTCTTATTCAGTGCAAGACTATAGTATCGACATTCACTCGATCGGATATCGTCGTATAAACGTAATGGGGGTAGGCTAACATACCGGTAGGTAGCTCCATTGACTCTTTAAGTGTGTGACAATGAAACTGAGTGAAAATAAAAATTATGCACTCGCCTTTTATACTCAAACAAAACGTGGCCACCAAGTTAGATTGAAGTTATCCCTTTTTCAATTTGTTATCTTAATCTAATGCATACATACGTGTATGCTTATCAACATCTCTTTCTTTTTATATTATTGTTATTATTTTATTCCAACTAATTTAGGAACCTTTTGTGATGGTCTCGTTTAGACGGATTCAGCACAGCACGTTTTTGTTTTCAAACTAGTATTTTACCGGCGCCACGCGTTGCGGCGGCGCACGACGGATATGCTGGGCGTTTTTTACCCGACGCGACAGTTTGCGGGGGTGTCACAATGTGTCGAACAGGTAGCAAATAATCAACCAATTACCCGCCGCGCGTTGTGGCGGTGTAGAAACGTACATTAAATCGACATTATATTGTGAAACGGAAACGTATTATATTTGATCGACTTGCTGACGCGCGGCGGCAGCCGGCTAGCGTGCTTCTGGAAAGGTGATTAAGCGGCGATGACAACGTGTTTTTGAAAGTTTAAGATGGTTCGTTGCAATTAACTGAAACATGAGTGGGTGGCAATGGAAAGTATAGGGACTAAACTTGTAATTAACTGAAAGATAAAGTTGGAGGACTAAACTTGCAATTGCCTAAAAGTTATGGAAAGTGGAGCCGACACTTCATAATAGTATATATATAATAACTCATAGTTATTATAATTTTTTTTATTTAAGTTGTTTAACTCGTTTTCTTCTTATAACTTTTAACCTATAACGTTTTAGTAAATTCCAAATATACTACAAGACGAGCAAATTTTTGTCCACGCGTCGGAATAGGGTTCAAATATAATATAATATATTTTCAATTTTCTCTAGATCTCATACACTAGCCATGACTCGTCTAGATATCTTTTAATTATATCTTTTCAACAACGAGCGTTCGTTGAAATGTCTGTCATTTAAATGAGTTGTTTTACCAGCTATCTAGTCATTTAATAATATTTAAAATACATGTATTAAATATTTTAAGCAACTTAATAGGAACCATATATTACATTACGATTCCTCTTATTATTATTATCTGAAAAAAATAATTTAAAATTTTTGGTTGTTACAACTATTACCCCCTTAAAAGAAATTTCGTCCTCGAAATTAATGAGTCAAAACATAAACGTTATAAGAAATAACCTAAACAGAAGTTTCACAACCTAGATTAGAAAATAGAGGTTCAAGGTTAAAAAAAATCGTATGAATGGACTTTGGTACATATGAACTCACTCTTCTTTTATACTTAAACACATCCTATATTATATATACTTGTTTTATTCCACGATTTCCAATTTGTTTCTTTGTAACTTAAATATATTTTATGACTCTTGTTTTATTATTATTATTATGATTTTTTTTATTAAGATTTTTTTTGTAGCATCAAATATCAGGAATGAACTTAATAAGAATTGTTTCTTATATACAGTTTATAATTCGACGGGTATTATAATTATTACCCCCTTAAAATTTATGTCTCGAAATTTAGAGGTCAGGAAACGGAAGATCACGGAAGTAAAATAAATGTGAGTTTCATAACGGGGTCACTAACCTAAATCATAGGAATCCCAGAAGTGCACATATGTACCTGTAATTCTCAATTATGTTCATGACCATAATTGTTAATTACCTTACAACTGTGCCCTGGTGGTCCTCCATAATAACATATCTAAGCATGTGGAGAAAAATCGACAGATACTTATAGATAACATGTACTTATAGGCACTGATATCTTTCATAGTGATATGCTTAATCATACTTAATAGATAATTACATAAATCAGAGCATAAATAGCCACGGAAATAACGAAAAATAACACAGATCATATAGCAAGGTTCACAGTTACCTGGGCTAAATGCCATATGACTTAAAGTTACTATCATATGCCAAGCGAACCGATTCTATGGTTTCCTAAGTTGCTTCCCATTCAGAGTGGTTATCCCTATAATATAAAAATAACAATTTTCCTATGCATAATTGTTTCTTGTCCATCTAGAACATATATTCATGTTTCTCTTCATATGATATTCCTAATAATAGGGAGCGAATGATAATTGTATCCTTTCAACAGGGATACGCAAAAACTGTTATGAGCGTGCAAGAGTTGAGACGGTAGTGTTAGTTGATGCGACGCTTCCCTAATTCTTTTGAGAATTCCAAACGAACCGATAAAACATGGACTAAGCTTCCTTTGATTCCCATTCTGCGAATGTCACGCCAAGATGATACTTTCAAGAATATGCGGTCTCCAGCTCTGAATTCAAGTGTTCGTCCATTCAGGTCTGCATAACTCTTTGGTCTACCTCAAGCCTCTTTCAGCTTCTCTTGTGCAATAGTGACTTTTCCATTGGTAACTTGAACTAACTCTGGTCCTTCAATAATCTTCTCTCCAGCTTCTTCCTGACATTTTGGTGCTTGATATTTACAACCATATAATAACTCCAATGGAGCCATACCAATACTTGCTTGCGAACTCTTGTTGTATGAAAATTCAACAAAGCACCAGTATTCATCTGAGTTACAACTCCAATCTAACGTGCATGTTCTAAGCATAACGTCTAACGTTTGGATGATTCGTTTGGATTGCCCATTTGTCTGAGGTTGGGAAGTCGTACTAAACTTCAAAGCGCACCCCAAGCATTTTGGAAGCCTTTCCAAAATCGCGACGTGAAGCGTGGTTCTCTATCTGAAACAATTGATGAAGGCGTGCAATGGAGTCGAATCTCCTGAATAAATATTTCGGATAACTTACTAACAGAAAATCCCTACTGAATTGGTAGGAAGTGAGACGATGTGGATGTATTATTTATTTATTTAATATCCTAGGCATGCCTATAATGAAATTCATGTAGATCTAAGAAAAGTATCTAATGACAGTAACAGTCTGTTAGCTCATGATCCTTAAACTTTATCTGCCGGCAAGTGAGGTACTTACTACTTAATATGTAATGAAATCCGTCAAGCTCTCATCCATTTGCAAATGGGAGTATCTAGCGGTGGTAACGACCTACTGGCTTGTTAAAGTTTCACTTATTCGCATATGAAACACTTACTTACAGGCCAAAAGTTTTGTCGTATGTCTTGCCATATAGATAGTGACCCGATATGTCACCTTATTAATTTTAATTAAATCCCTTTTTTTTATATGTTAATTTACGTAACCTATATATGAAATTTGAAAGGACTAGCATCCCTTTACATATGAATATCTAAAACAAGCGCTCACAAAAATTATAAAACATATGGTGTATATTATTATTATTATTTTTTTCTATACATTATATAACAAGTAACTCGATATTGGCTTACAATAATCCATAACCATCTTTAAATATTGTTAAAGAAAATAAAAAAATCAAAGTAAAATTCTATAATATATTTTGCAAAAGTTATTTTGATAACAAATCAAAATAATCTAAGATATAAGTACCTGTACGTAGCTTCTAAAAATTTAGTTTATTAGTCAAGAAGATACATTTTTACATATTGTTCAATTTAATCATGTGACTTTATAAAACCTTTTAACGTATGCTAATATATAAAGAAACCATATTTTGTACAATAAATAAAATAATTTCACCAATAGGTTTATAAAATATATAATGTAAACAAGTCTGACAACTTTAACCAACAAGGTTATTGTATTTGAAAAAAATAAATCGTTTAGTAAAGTGTTTTGACCAGATTTCTTAAATAACATGTCATAATATAAAAACAAATATTATATTCTGGGTACTTAGCTTCACCTCCATCTTATTCCTAGGCTTTAAAAGTCGATATATTTTCATGATGCTAAACGAAATATAACACGTATTTAGAACAACTGACTAAGTGGTGCATCATATGGTTGACTTTATACAGCTTGGTGTTTTCGATACTGGCTCGACGCCAAAGATGAAGTCAACATTGAACATTATCTCATGGTCGGTGGTAACTCCGGTAGTTTACTCGATAATACGTTAGGATATTTGCATACAAACGAAAGGTGATTACTGTTACTAATAGAGGTATATCCAACCGGAACTAAAGATACTACCAAACCGTGCGAGATCATATTACGAGCTTTAAGCGTGAAAATAGACTTATGGGTTGGACATAGAATCGGAGATGACGTATTAAAATATTATGTGAAAGCTATACATATGCCGGGTCAACCAATTCATTATGCGAACAACTCCAAGTTGTTTCAGGAAAACGTGTATCTTAAATATTTAAGGTTTAAAATTTGAAAACTATAACGTATCAATCTTGTTAAATTATTGTTCCCGAATTAAGTAACAAAATATATTCAACTTAACTTCATCAAAATAGTCCAAATACTTATTTACTAAGATATACGTATATACTATCACTTAGACGATAAGTAAATCCATTTAGATGAATAATCAAATATTTTATTTGCCCAGAGTGTGTGTGTATATATATAACCATAATAATTTTTTTATACATACTGGTCACATAAAAAAAAAATAAGTAACTGATTAAGTTGCATAAAACGATTGACGTTATAATTCCAAACGTATCAAAGATCTAAATATATATCTCTGTACTAAAATAACTATCTAAATATATATCTTTGTACTAAAATAACTATCCTTGAAAAAATTATTATAAGAAGGAAGTATCTCATGGCAAGTTTTGTAAAACGTTTAATAGATAAAAAAAAATTATCAAAGAAGTGTATAAAAGAAAAATTGATAGTATTTTGTAAAAAATTTTTTGTAAGTTGATGGTTCTGTTATTATTATTATTATTATTTTATAAAAGTTGAAAGTGCTTATAAGTTTCAACAGTGTGACATTTTTTTTTCTTTCGTTAAAGTATCTATTCGAAAATATTTCTCTTCCAAATTAATTAGACAAAACTACTTTAATTGTCGTCTCATATGTGAACATTCTTCAAAACATAATGTCGCCAAAGTTTCATACGATACGATGAAGGTTACCTATGGAAATGGTGTTCGAAAGAGTATTGTTTGCCACTAAAGTGATGACGAGTTCCTCTACTAATACGGACTCGATGATAAAACTATAGAAGAGACAACTAATAAGGATGCATATGAAACTTAATCTTATCTTAAGTCTACCCAAACCTCACAGGCCTTAATTACTATGTTTAAGTTTTCTACAGGAAAGAGCCTTTGCTCTGATACCATAGCTGTAACACCCCAACCCGGAAGAGCTGACGTGTCACAATAGCATTGGTTCAGCAAGACATAATTCCATTTATTAATTTATCAAAGGTATAAAACATTAAACGAACTAACTTAATACCTGCAATACAAAACTATCATTGTTAAGTGAGTCTACCCAACATTTTTAGATTTATTCCTAAGCTTTATTTTCTCTCTCTATCCCGCCCAAGGTAACGTGTGAACCTGTGAACACAAAGAGAATTTACGGAATGAGCCGAATGCTCAGTACGGAATAATAGGCTTAAAATAACAAACAAGAAATAAATATTTACTGAGACGTGATCAAGACGTAATGTATAAAATGATACGATGCGGAAATTCAATAACAAAATCGTACCATGCGGATGAACCCATGAGCTAAACATAAAACGTGACAATACACAGGTAGCTACTCCTGCATATTTATCACATGAGGTGGCGAGTTGGCATACCCGTTATCCACCTCCATAACATACATAAATCCTAGGATCGATCCATACGCCTCCTAATAGCCATATGTACCACACTTGTACTTAAGAGACGCCGTGAACTGATCTCTCCGTCACGGGTGGAGCACATGTTGTCGATGCCGCAACAACATGCTCGTGGGACACTCCACGAGAAGCAGAACTCATGGTTTCAGAGTACAAAGGGTCTTATTCAAATGATTCCATAATCATAGCAACATATATATCTTGTCAACATGAAACTTATATCAGGAACATGCGATAATGAGTACAACAACTTAATTCTATCGCATGATATCAAGGCTAATTCAAATATTATAACAAGAACAAGAAATGAACGGACAGCCAAATGAATTGATGCTTCAAAGACGTGAGGAACTTTCGAAGATATATAAAATCAGTGGGTTTATATAACAACTGAATATGAAAGCAACAAGGAGTGGGGGTAAGGATCCGTACCTTTAATATTCCAATCCAGTGCAAACTTGTTTATGGCCTTAGTAATTATCTTAAAAGAGGTTATAAGGGTGACCTTCTGGCAAGCAACTCCTAATTTTTTATCTAAAAGAAAGGAACCCAATATGTTAGCATATCCCATTGTATTTAATACGAACATCACGAGATAGACTATCAATACTCGGGTCCGACTCTTATTCAGTGTCAGGACCGTCTCGCTCTTATTCAGTGCAAGACTATAGTATCGACATTCACTCGATCGGATATCGTCGTATAAACGTAATGGGGGTAGGCTAACATACCGGTAGGTAGCTCCATTGACTCTTTAAGTGTGTGACAATGAAACTGAGTGAAAATAAAAATTATGCACTCGCCTTTTATACTCAAACAAAACGTGGCCACCAAGTTAGATTGAAGTTATCCTTTTTCAATTTGTTATCTTAATCTAATGCATACATACGTGTATGCTTATCAACATCTCTTTCTTTTTATATTATTGTTATTATTTTATTCCAACTAATTTAGGAACCTTTTGTGATGGTCTCGTTTAGACGGATTCAGCACAGCACGTTTTTGTTTTCAAACTAGTATTTTACCGGCGCCACGCGTTGCGGCGGCGCACGACGGATATGCTGGGCGTTTTTTACCCGACGCGACAGTTTGCGGGGGTGTCACATGTGTCGAACAGGTAGCAAATAATCAACCAATTACCCCGCCGCGCGTTGTGGCGGTGTAGAAACGTACATTAAATCGACATTATATTGTGAAACGGAAACGTATTATATTTGATCGACTTGCTGACGCGCGGCGGCAGCCGGCTAGCGTGCTTCTGGAAAGGTGATTAAGCGGCGATGACAACGTGTTTTTGAAAGTTTAAGATGGTTCGTTGCAATTAACTGAAACATGAGTGGGTGGCAATGGAAAGTATAGGGACTAAACTTGTAATTAACTGAAAGATAAAGTTGGAGGACTAAACTTGCAATTGCCTAAAAGTTATGGAAAGTGGAGCCGACACTTCATAATAGTATATATATAATAACTCATAGTTATTATAATTTTTTTTATTTAAGTTGTTTAACTCGTTTTCTTCTTATAACTTTTAACCTATAACGTTTTAGTAAATTCCAAATATACTACCAAGACGAGCAAATTTTTGTCCACGCGTCGGAATAGGGTTCAAATATAATATAATATATTTTCAATTTTCTCTAGATCTCATACACTAGCCATGACTCGTCTAGATATCTTTTAATTATATCTTTTCAACAACGAGCGTTCGTTGAAATGTCTGTCATTTAAATGAGTTGTTTTACCAGCTATCTAGTCATTTAATAATATTTAAAATACATGTATTAAATATTTTAAGCAACTTAATAGGAACCATATATTACATTACGATTCCTCTTATTATTTATTATCTGAAAAAAATAATTTAAAATTTTTTGGTTGTTACATATAATCTATACGAATTAAAATAATTATCGACTCTATATATATATATATTAATATTTCAAAGCATTAAATCTTATATTACACTCAAAAAGGTCACCCTCCTCCTTGAGTGTGTCATCCTCCTTATTTCCATACAAAAGTCTGTTTCTCTCTCATGTTTCCCCCACAATTTAAAACGTTAATAACTTTTATATACGACTATTTTTTTTAAAATATACACCAAATTAACGAATGTTTTATTATCTTCCCAACGAGTACCATAGTGCTATACAAAAAAACGTTTTTTTTGTCGGTTTTTGTTCATATAGGAAAAAAATCACAATGTGTTCAGGTAATTCATTAATCATGTCTAGGCAAGTCACTAATCATGGTCAAACTAGAAATTATATTTTCATCAAGAGTAGAATATGTTAAAATCACTCATTTCCAAAAAAAGTCACACATTCAAGACTATCGCCTCAATCACGCCATGCAATGGTTGTTTCTAGTTCTGCTTCTCATCCAAACATACATCTTCTTATTAATATACATATTCATTATTATTCACATGATTAAAATTGTTGTTTTTTATATTATAGTAAATTAATTTCTATGTTACATCATAATACATATTTTATCACATCATATTAGATTTATCTATTTCAGGATATGTCTAGTCAACATGCACAACTTTTATTATAACTAGTTGTATCAATCCGGCGCGTTGCGCCTATTCTTCAATGCTCTTAAAAATAACAAACTTCTAAATTGTTACAAAAACAGTAACATTCTATACTAATGAGATGTGTGATAAAATGGAACAGGTGCAAAATTTTAAAGTATGTAAGATTGGCAAATAGGTCCACTTTGCCTAACAATAAAAGTCGTTGTACATAAACGCATTCTAGATTTATAACGGAACCGTCCTCCTGGGAAAATGATATCAACAAAATGACCAGGCTGCATCAGTAGTACCCATTAGCAATTCAAAGATTCATAGCATATGAATTGATAAGCTCTTCAAATATATGTATATATATGCGTAAAAAATATAACTGTTACATGAGAATTTAGAAAAGCATTAAATCGGCCACACATTTAGAATATAAGATATACCATGTGGGAGTGATATCCTTGTAATCAGAACTTGCACAGCCCATTCTAAGCATTCCACTTGTATTAAAAACAATGGACAACATTATATGCTCCTCCAATCAATCATTTTGAAACGGGGCACTCTCGACAAACACCAATCTGTAACAATTGTCAATCAGCAACACCGCCGCCACATACTCGGCAACCCTAAAAACCTCAACACTCAGCAACAGCTACCCGGTCGACTACGGTACGGCTGGTGATGATCCATTTGGTGTTTGAAATAATAGCACAATTATAAAATCAACATAATTATAGTAATAAACCGTTGCTTTAGAACAGACGACCAACTCCGCAAAACACATAAACAACTTTAAATTTTATTTTTCAATGAAAACTGTAAACATATACAAAACTAAAAACAAATTAAGTTGCCAAACGAACATAGCACACAAAAGGAAAATGAAGTAAACATTAAAGAATGCATGGCATGCTTAGTGACTTATTACAAAAGGTTACCTTTTCTCTTGCACCTTGGTTGTGCTTCCTGTCATGCTCCATGCTGCAAAAGTATGAACCTAATATCAAGGAAAACCCAAAAGGGGCAATATTACTAATATTCTGAGGAAACAAACCAAACAATACCGAAAGATTTAAACAACAATAAAAGAACCTGCATCCAGATACAAAAAAGCAGAGGAGTGGCAACAACACAAAAACCTGCACTTTATTGGAGTTGAACAAAAGCGGTCATGCCACCATCAATGCTACCAATAACATAAACTTACACACACCACCAGCGGAGTGGCAGTAGGAGCCGACCTATAAGGTCGGTTATCAGGCTCAGAGGTACACAATAGGTTTGGCTGCTAGGAGGTTGCGGGTAAACGACAACCGCCGTCCATCCTTGCCACGCCAAAACTACATCGGAAACTAAATTTTCGTCGTGTGCATGAACTCATCATAGCCACAGAAACACCAAATAGACAACCAAAAAAACCCCAAATTATCCAAGCACAGGATAAAAAGATAGATACGTCGAACAACGGCCGACAAAGACGGAGTTAGGGTCTCAGGCAAGCAAGTGACATCCATCATGGACCCATTCCACAACAAATCAAGCGGCCGACAACAATAGATTATGGGTCGCAGAAAACCAAAGGTTAGCCTTCAGCAACATATTCGTAAAGTAACCAAGCTACCGATTAAGAAACTATGGTGAGAAACCTTGTAATCAAAAGACCCAAGATCAGACCTCACATAAATCACAGCAAGAAGGCAGGAGACCGAACACAATTAATGTTGGCAGGCAGTAGCTGTGTGAGTACCACCCTCCTGCTGTCACAACACTTGTAATGGTGAGGCGGTGCACAATGAAAGTAATCGCACGTATACACCTGGACATAAAGCATAAAAAAATGAGGAACAAAACATCACTTGTAACCACTTCATTAACCTTAAGTCGCAACATGTACTATACAATTTCCAAATCACCATATTATTATACTTGTTTCCTCATCTAAACCTCAAATAATACTTTTAAAACACTTCATCAACCTTAATAATTCAGTATAATTACTTATCAATCCACCAACTCATCACAAACCTAAAAACCATATAAACTAACAATAAACACAAAAAACACTTCTCAACCAGGTAAGTCACAAATAATATCCCAAATTCATTACAAATCACTGTAAATTATTAATAAAAATCGGATAACAGGACATAGATCACACTGAATTTGTAAATGTTTTAGTTTATCAGATCTACGAAAGAATTAGGTAATGGATTAATATATAGCAGTAGGATCTGAAATGATTAGAGATGAACTTACCGTACCACCGCCGTCGCCATGAACGGCTGTGAAGCCTCCGGAAACGGCGTTGCAAGCCCACCACCTCTATGTTTGTCTATACTCGTCGGAAATGGTAGCCGGCCTGAAAAAAGCCAGTAAAAGATTCATGTAAACAGGATTACAGGTCAGATCTACCAGACAACACCAGCGCCGCCAAAGGCAGCCAAACACGACCACAACATCTCCACACCCCACAACATAGACGCCACCAATGGCGGCCAGACACGGCCACCGGCGGCGTCCAGACACGACAATGAATGCTCCTAAAAGTTTTGTTCTGTTGTTTGGTTATGAACAGAACTGGAACATGACACAAAAACACTTTAATCCCAATTTAAACTTACAAAAATATAAACAAACAAAATTTCTACTTCTGCTTAAACAATCTTATTCAAGATTTGTCCCTGCAACCTATTTTGATTTACCACAATCATTTAATCATGTAAAATTGAATGAAAATTCAATATTACCTTGATAAAATGGTTCGTTTATCACATGTTTTGTTCCTGTATAGAAACTGAAACAACACACCACAAATGATAATAAGTGAAAACAGAGGAAAGGAAGAGTGATTGCAAAAGATAATGTATACTTACTAATTACCTATTTCATCGAAAGTAAAAATATAGTTAAGGAACCTCATTTGACCGCCGAAGTTGTGCTTACCTGAGCATCGTCGGAAGTCGAACAAAGTTGTTGTCAGGACCGTAACAATTACCGGAAAAGAGCCTACCTAAACAAAAATCCAACTCATCATCTTCGTTGTCATATAGGTTCACAATGAACCCTAGACTCGCCAGCTTCACCAATATGACGGCTGAGAACCTCACCACCAGAACCTTTGTCTCTTTCTGTTCAGAAGGTAGAACTGGTCACCGGATATGGCCGAGAAGATGACCGGCCGGCATCTCACTTTCTGTTTTCTCTCCCTCTCTGTTCTCTTTGTCTTTCTATGATTCTATGTATATGCAGTAGGTCAAACGTGGTTACTGCTCGTTCTCTCTCTGGTTGCCTATCTTTGTGTGTTTGGGTGATTAGGGTAGGGTTTGGAGCTTTGAAAGTGGGTGTTGATGGTCGGAGGTGATGAATGGTTGATAAAGGATGTTGGTTCCGGTGATGAATGGCTGAGATGAAATAGGTGTTTGAGAAAAGCATCATAAAAAATAGATGCTTTCTGCAGCAACTTTAAGACAACTGTCCAAGAAGAAACACATGTAAGGAACACCAATACGTGGAAACCACACAATCACCAAAAAGAAAAAGGGGGAAAACGGGATAAGCAGGACTCGAACCCAGCACAACTAAATTGAAAACGCATGCACATACCACTGAGCTAACTAACAACATTAAATAAAGAACAGAACTATACATATATAACATGATAAAAACGCAGTAGGCTGCAAGTTACTGTTCAAATCAAAAGGTATGTTATTATAGTATAATTTTAATTTTACAAGTTATAAACCCCTTACGTTGGTGGGATTTTTTTATTGTTATAGTATTATATTATTATAATTATTTTTGAGCCACTTTTTATTTTTCGCTTATAGTTAAAGTTTATAAATCTAAGTATCTCGTTGTCACGTGCTTACTTTTATCTACATCTATGCTTAAATTTTTATTCAAAACTAAGTTGTGAATTTTAACACATAAGTGATCAAAGCACAAACGCACATATCATCAAAGCTACATCATGGTTTAGTTTTCTTTTTCTTTTTATAAAATGATGTGTTTACACTTTTTGTCATTTTAGTAAATATAACATAACGTGTTATAAACTTTGAAAATACCGTTGACGTGCTTATTTGTATCTATGATAAGAGTCAAATCTAGCTTTTTTTTTTGCTGTTAAAAACGAACTGATACCGTTTGAAGAATATCATACTGACACTGTATTTGTTTTTTTTATGATTTTTGTGACACGAGTTATTCTATTAAAATAATATAAAATTTTATAGAGTTGAATATACAATTGTGTCGTGCTTATTTTATTGATACCGTATTTGTTTTTATGGTTTCCTCAACGTGGCGTTATAGTAACAGTAAATAACGAATCAATCCAATACCGGCAAAAAAAAAATAGTATTAGTACCAGTATTGGTTTTGTAGTTAGCGATCGATGTAAACACATGTCAATAAGTTGTCAGTCATACTTTTTTTTTGTCGCTATACCAAGCACTTGCATCATGCCGCGGTTGTAACAAACCAAACATATAGACCGAAAACCCGTCGCTGTGAAACACGTGAAATCCCACTCGTTTACATAAACGAAACCTTTAAAACTTGAGAAAAGAATCCAGAAATGGAGGGTGATTGAAAAAGAATTTTAACACATACTGATGGACAATTAACCTACAAAGTGGTCTAAAGTTTTCCATCCTTTTCACCAGTGTGATACCCACACACAACACAAAGCGCGTGGGCCAAACTGATCCTACATATGCGGTTGTGCGTCGGTCTCACTTTGCCGGTTTCCATCGCAACAACAATCATTTTTGTATAAATTATATAAAAACCCTCGTATCTTTATATTTTTTTTTGAAAGGTGTAGATCAGCTGGAAACCCATTAGCTTGCTTCAACCCTTTTTTGCGGAAGTCAAGCCACCCGGGTTCGAATCGGCACCCTACCGAAGCAGAGCTGGAATAACACATCCATAGGCCACACCCACATGGGGCATTTATGCCACCAGTGGGATTCGAACTCGGGACCCCGTGCGGGAACCTCCCTTAGGGAGTAAACCCTCACATCCTCAACCAGCTGAGCTGGAATCACGGGACCCTCGTATCTTTATATATACGCACACCACTTTCATTATCATTATTATTATTAATATTAAATATTAAATTAAACTAAATACCGCCGTATTTCATTATTTAAATAATACTCCACTTACTCATCTCATCTGCGCCACGTACCCTGCCGCCCACCTTTTAGTCAAACACTCCATTAACCACTCCCCTATTTAACAACCCATACCCCCCTCCTTATTTTCCCAAACCCCCCTTATCTCATC
Organism: Ambrosia x helenae; assembly: GCA_030844895.1. Lineage (NCBI taxonomy): Eukaryota > Viridiplantae > Streptophyta > Magnoliopsida > Asterales > Asteraceae > Ambrosia > Ambrosia x helenae. Next base: position 2,842 of record JAUTDX010006761.1, on the reverse strand, counting down.
CTTAACTTTTCATTCCATCTCATCTCTCTCTCATACCGGGACGGGTATAAAACTAGTTTTTATTATGGCGCCGAAAGAAAGACTCGTCGGTGCCGAAAAACTTTCCGTAGGCACCGGCCTCGGTCTTTCGAAGGAGCGCATTTCAGGGGCGTTAGGAAGCGACCATGGGGTAGGTACGCGGCCGAGATCCGTGACCCGGGCAAGAAAAACCGGGTTTGGTTAGGAACGTTTGACACGGCCGAGGAGGCGGCTAGGGCTTACGACAAGGCGGCGCGTGAGTTTCGTGGCGCTAAAGCCAAGACTAATTTCCCTACTACAAATGAAGATATTAGTTTTTTGAAGCTTAATAATAATAATAATAACTGTCCGGTTACGACTCAGCGTAGTCCGAGTCAAACCAGTACTATTGAGTCACCAACTCGTGACCCGGTTCCGGTTCTAGATCTCAACCTTACGTACGGTGGATCTCAGCCGTTCGTTATCCAATACCCTACAACCACCACCACCCAAAAAACAACCACCGGTTCACCACCGGTTTTTACTCTCGGCTAACCAGATCGTCTACTTCGACCGGTTTTTCCGACAACCGGCTACCGTTTCAAAAAGCGACGAATCTAACTCATCAGCAATCGTTGACTTGAAGCTGTCACCGTCTCCGTCGCCGTCGTCGCCGCTCCGGCGGCCGGTGATTGATCTTAATTTTCCGCCGGTGGAGTAATAATAATATGTTTTGACAAGAATTCGTATAGTTTAAGAGTAATTAGTATGTAGTAATATTATCTATTTGCTAATTGGAGTTAGGGTTCCGGCGATCGATTTATGTTACGTTACGGCAGTATATATAAATATTCCGATCATCTTTTTTTTGCAACATGTGGAGAAAGTTTATTGTGTAAGAATTTTCTCTAGTTGTTTGTTAAATGTTAACTGGCCGTTGTATGTAATGTTTTGTTTAATGAAATTAGTTTTTTTCCGATATTATTATTCGGTTTATGCTTAGTGTTTTTTTTTTACATTTTTTTTTTCCGGCAATGATGCCGGCATGAATGCTTTTGGTCTAATCCGTAACGGCGGCACACTAGATTGGGGTTATGTCGGCATGCTTGACACGTTTGTTGTTGTCTCCCATTAGGGCTGCGTTTATTTTTTTATCATTAAAGAATATTAGACTAAAAAGACTAAAATGCCCTTTGCTTTGTTCTTTTGACCATAGATAAGTTTTTGTTTTGTAGCGGATTTATTTTATTTATTTTCTAAATATGATAAAATAACAAGGTTTTGTAAGTAACATTGATAGGAAAATCGTACAAGGTTGTATCTTGTTGTGTTTGTTTACTTAAATTTAATCAACAAGTACCTGAATAGATGGATTTTTTTGTGCTAATAACTTAATATTTGATTGTAAAGAAAATACACTTGCATGTTTTTTTATGTTTCGACAATGGACGTCTACTAACGCACTGGAATATAAAATTTTAATTTATGAATATCATCACAAGGTTCGCTGAACATGAACGTTCTATTTATTTAGTGTCTAGTGTTGAGGAGTAGACGCTTTGTTTTTATAAATTTAATGGTTAGTATGATTATATTTTCGCCAACCACCTTATGGTGGAATGGTATGGAGGTCCAATGATAGAAACCAATTGCTGAAAGGTCATGGGTTTGACTCTTAACTCTTAAGAGCGCCGGGTTTTACCGATTATTCCATTGTCGTGATTTCGGGCGGGTGAATAGTCGGGGTTTTCTTGGAACTGGTGAATTGGTGATACCAAGAGCTCCCTTACATGTCTAGCTATGCTGGGTGAAAGAAGTCCTGATTTGACTGAGTATGGACTTCAAAGGGAGTTCTTAGTGAATTTTCGTTGGCCGTTAAAAAAAGTATGATTATATTTCGTATGTATTTAATTTCATTTTCTTTTCATCAAAAGATAGTTTTAGAAAGTCGGGAAAACTGGCCGTTGATGTAGAGGGGAGGGGGAAAACTTGGTGTTTCTTTTAACTTAGGTTTGATTCTCACTATCCCATTATTTTCTACAACATCCAGGTAGAGAGCGAATACTGGTGACGTCAGTTCGATTTGGATGAAATGCGATGTTTTATCAATTTTTCCATTGTCAAGCCTTTGGGCTGGTGGATGTCGGTTGCCGCGAATCTGAGAGGGCCAAAGAACTAACAGTGGTTAATAGTCGACCTTAACCACATCGTCCGGTGTATGATTCGCACGTGGGTTCCTTTCTGTAAAAAAAAGTTGGAAAAAGGGAAAGGAAATTAAATAAGAACTAGTATTATACCCGCGCGCGCGCTCCGCTGCGCAAACATAGTTCTAAACATACATGGGCTAGGGGCTTCGTGCGTCCGGGGTGGGCGGGCTGTGCCCCTGTCTTTGCCACTGGGTGGCCGCGTACGAAGTACCGGCGTTGTTTAGTTGGCCGCGTTCATAAAAAAAAAATCATATATATAAGAAAAGATGTATTTACATCATTGATTTCAAGTCTTTATACAAAAATTTGCTAAAAGTACAGTATGATCAACGTGGGTTGAACTTTGTAACACATTTAGTCCCTCACTTTTAATGACTAAATGTGTTAAAAAGTGCAAATGACATAGGCCATATGTATACTTCACTCTTAAACAAATAACCGTCATAAACTATGCACTTTGGATCTGTTTAAGTGACGGATCTGTTTAAGTGACGGTGTTAATGTACAACATCGGTCATTTTTTGCTATTAGAACTCACTAAAACACTCATACATATGCATTTACATGTTTGTGTATTGTGTATATAAGTTTACAAATTATAAATAAAGTGTTACCTTTAGTTGTTTAACTTTCGATAA
>JAUTDX010006760.1:0-30138 GCA_030844895.1 Ambrosia x helenae | reverse complement strand
CTGTGGCGAGATACTGTGGTGGTAATTGAGTGTTGATGGCAGGCTACGGGTGTGATGATTGGTGATGTTTGTTGTTAGTACAAGGATTCGGGTTTAAGAAGTTGGGGCAATAGTCTACTTGAATAGTTAACTATAGTCAAATCTAGACCAAAATATAAGGTATAACCCAGTTCATTAACTTTAGATTATGAACATTAATATTATAAACCTTTGCGTTTTGGGACTTGACGGGGCGCGTATGAAATGAGGCCAACTCATATGTTAGAATAATATTACTTTTGATAACTTGGGCATTGATACACAAGACTTAGACATAAGATTGAAACGGACGTTAACTTAACCGACTTTGGACATGAATATAATCGGCGTGAACTAAAAATATGAACATACATATATAATGGGCACCAACATACAGACACTTTAGATTAAACATACACACTTGGATATTGGAGAGTTCGGACAATGATTAAGAATATAAGAGTCGGATATAGTTATGAGAACTATAACTTGGACGTTGGACATTGACTTAAACATTGACACTTAGATATGGACTCGACAACTAAGATCAGACTTAGATTTCAGACAAATAAGATAAAAGGACATATATAAATAATAAACAATACGCTCAAGCTCATCCCCACTCATAAACCATTACATGTAAAACCGAACACAAATAATGTGTGTGTCGACATAGGGCCCAACAAGGAGAGTACCAGGATGCGATACTGAGCAACTTGTTTTATACTTGTGCTATGCAGCTAGGTGAGTTTCGTGAACTCCCTCTTTTTACTTTTAAATTGTTTTAGGGTGAATGCATGCTTCCAGCTGTTTTTTTTATTATGGGTGTTAGTTATACAGAGCATGATTACATGCTTGCTTATGATGCATACTGAACCAGGTACTCATTAATTCTAGGTAATATATGGGTAGTAGTACTTGTGGAATCCCCCACGCACAGTGGTTCGTCCTTACACAGAAACCCCCACTGAGACCGACGGGTCGTTGCGGCATATATTTTGCCATGGGGAACCTATGTGGTAGGACATAGGTTAAAAACTATAACAATAATGGGTATAGATTCTGTTGTTACATCTAGGCATGGTTAGGCATGACCCTAGGTGCCAGGGTTGAGTGACCAACTTGTATAAATGTAATACCATAACCATGTGTTGAGTTGTGAGAACTCGTAAGCTTGTTTTTGAAATGATAAAACTGAAATTTGTTTGGATAAACTAATTTTGGGCGCCTATGTAACCAAACACACAAACTCATCAACATTACCGTTGACAAAAACTCTTTTAAGCATGTGTTCAGGTACCGGCTCCAGAGATAAGAAGAGCGTGTGATTGCAACTCGGAGTCACAACCGGCGGACGAACCAGAAGACGAACGAGAAACTATAGAACCCACCGAACCAGTATAATTGGAGATTAAATACACCTTAGTAAAAAATGTGTTTTGTAAACAAAATGTATAAAATTATATTGATAAAGATAGTAATTTTTATACCGCTTCCGCTATTGTTTGCATTTACGTGAATGTTGTATCAATCTGTGATTTCGTCCAGGCCCCCTCGGGCCGGGTTGTGACAATTAGATACACTATTATTTCTCACATTAGCCTTCATGGGTTGGAAGCCTCTAGGTTTTGCCCATTGTGGATATCAAATTATTTCAAAACATTTATCCACAAGATGTCCAGTTTTATTACAATGAGTACATTTTAATGATTGATTTAAACCTTTACTAAACCTTTTATTGTTATTCTTAAACTCTTAACTTACTTGATTAACTTTTGACAAAAAAAAGTATAATTTGATTAGGTTTAGAACTAGAAGCACTACTATAGTTCTTGTGAGACTTCTCCCTTGATACAATAGCAAAGGCTTCCTTGATTGTAGGAAGTTCACTCTTGATCAAGAGAGTAGTCCTCTCATGTTGATACGAACTATATAAACCCATCAGGAACTGCATCAGTTTTATCATTTGATTATATCCATTAAACTCTTTAAAGGCATCACAAACACAAGAAGGCAACTCTAATGTTTCATCTAACTGTTTCCACATTACATTTAACTTATGATAATATTCTGACACTAACATCCCATTTTGACAAAATGAGTTTATTTTTTTTATACAAATCCAAAACAACTGAGCCATCTATCTTATTGTAAGTTTCCTTCAGGTCTTTTTAAACTTCAGAAGCAAGCTTGGAATAAACCTGACCCATGTATAATTCCTCAGTAACAGAATTTAAAATCCAGGTCAGAACTACAGAATTGCATCTATCCCACTGTCTAGCTAATACAGAATTAAATCAACAGGTTTAACACAATCTCCATTTATAAACCCTAGTTTATTTTTAACCTGTAATCGTAGAATCATAGAATTAGACCAATTATAAACCCTAGTTTATTTTTAACCTGTAATCGTAGAATCATAGCATTAGAATCTTAGCAATAGAGTCACTGGCATGCAAATACAAGGGTCACTAGCATCCAACTTACTAACAAAAGTCACAGCATTAACTAAAGGTCCAGGGTCAACAACAGGTCCCTGTCCAACATTAGGAGCAAGAGCACCGTCAGCCATGAAGGCAAAACAAAATCACAGAACAACAAGCAACCAAGAACCGCAAGTCACAGAAATCAAACAAAGAACAAAAAACACCAGTCAATAAACCAAATCAATCTATCAACTAAACACACGGCGAAGCCACACTAGTGTCCAGATCATTGGTTCGTCACTCAAGGGTGTCAACACAGGTCCTAGTGTAGGAGTCACCTAGACGTAGACATACAACAACACAACACAAATTGACTCGATCAACCACTGGTCCAACTAGTCTGACACCATACGCCTAAAACACATACTCAAATTAAAGAACAAGTGTAAAGGAACAATTTCATCGGGAGGGGACCTAAATTAGGGTTCACCAATATAAACTCACAGTTGTAAGCTTCACTTAGGGTTACAACTAGAGAGCAATGAGTTAAAAGCTCCAAATCCAGCAATATCAATCACAGCTCTTTTCCTTCCAGAAACCCTAGATCGAAAGAAGTTTTAGATCTAAGATTTTATCACTATCTGATATGCAAATAAACCAAAACTGACTGATTCTTAACATATTTGAACCGGATGAACCAAGAACTAAAGAAACAAAAACCACCAGATGAAACCCTAACAAATATTAGCGGAAGAGAACGATAATCTGAGCCTAACGCTCTGATACCATGTCAAATTTCATGGATATCAATATAAACTGAATTATTCAATCAATCCAAACCAGAGTGTAATCACCTTTACAAAGAAATACTGAAAAACTCTCAACAAACTTTTACAAACTCTCAAGAGACTACTAACAAAACAATCTCTAAAACACTCAATCTATACCGGATTAATAGATCAAGATGATCTATTTACTAACCCTAGGAAAGAGATGACAATGAGAGAAAGAGTTCTTGAATAACATAATGAACTAGAGAACAGATGAACGAATGAATGAACCCAAGGAGAGAGAACCAGCTATATATATGATGTACCGGAACCTTCTCCACCACCTTAAATCAACGGCTACAAACACAAGACTCTGTCTTGATCTAACGGTTGTAAAACACATGAGCAAATACTGGGCTAGAACTCAACTCTATCAACACAGCAACTATGTGGGCTCATGACTTGGGTCCAGCTCCTTTAACTCCAACCATCATAGGCTCACTCCAAATATAAGTCCAAACCTACAAACACTTATGCAACATATTATAACACCAATTATAAAATAAAATTGAACTATAACAAGGCAATCTAACTTTTTAATAGAAGAGAGAGAAAAAGTAATCATAAAGGTATAAAAATTATTATGTAAATGAAAATGAGAGATAAATGTAGTGAATTTTAGTGTAATTTGGTAGATGAGGATGGAGCTAAGACATAAATGCTCTAAGGCGGTGTAAGCACTTGGTCTAGCATTTATGTTGTTTCCTTTATTAAAGGAAGCAAAAACTGTGTGTATTGAGCTTTGATTTAGCATCTTGACAGATAAACTTGAAAAGAAAGAATGTATTTTATTAATTATGAAGTAATAATTATTTCGAGTAATTGGATATACTTTAATTAATCTGGTAGTGAGCTAATACACGATTCAAAAACCTATCTAGTGATTTGAAATACGAAACCTAACACAACCATCTTTGTTCAGTTACAGTTGGATGTTAATAGACAATGATGGCTATATTGTTTCTGGTTAAAGAACCCAACCTTTTGTGGCTCGCGAGTCGAATGTCTTGTTGCAGTCAAATTTGACATAGTTATCTGAGGCTGAGAAACGCACGTTTTCGAAAACTCAGATGTTCTTGGCTCTTGCAACTTTATAGCCTCTAACTTAGTCAGCTTAGAAGCTGTTTGTTTGAATCTCTAATATCAACAAAATTTAGCAGAAGCTTTGGTGACCAACAGATGTTACTTGGTGCGTAAAATGGACGTGTTGTGCATTAAAATTTTATGCAATTAGGCGTTCCTGAGTAAGAAACTTACTAAAATTTTATGCAAGTTGGCATTAAAACTGCAAGTAGACATTGTTTATTTGATCATCTAATAAACAAAGTCTAATTCCAACTTTCATTTCATTAGATGCCTTGTATGATGTGTACTCTGTCATTGTTAATTTTCTTAATTAGTGTTGACTTTATTTATAATTCATTAGCCAACTTGCATTTCCGCATCATATATCACTAGCAGCCGGATCAACACATAAGTAATGAATGGCAACATCTTGTACACTTTTTATAAAATTTGAACACATATGATTAGGTAATTATTGAACAAAAAAGTAATCAGCCTTCACACTTAATAATGTGTTAGCGCTGGGTGTATGCGATACCATTATTATTACTTTTTTAACAGCCAAGGAACGACGTGTCAACCACCGTGACACCGGACGTTGTGACCAAGGTCGACTACTCGACCGCCGCCAGCCCCTTGGCTCTCCTAGATGCACGGAAACCCGACCTCTAGCCGCTTGAAGGCACGGCAATGGAATAATCGGTAAAATCTCGCCTCCCATCCGAGTCGAACCGGGGCCACCCGTATTCACTATTCACATGGATGCCGCAGAAAATAATGAGGAGACTGGAATCGAACCTGGGTCACAAAAAACACCAAGTCTTTCCCCAACCACCAGTTACCGGAAATTCAATGCGTAATCTATGCATTCAATGTGTTGAATAATCTCATTGTTCAATTATTGAATTATTTCATTTTACCAAGATCAATTTTTAGCGAGATTAGTCAACATTTTTATGTTTCAATGTAACAGCAAGATGCTATTTGTAACAAGTAGTTTTGATGGTTGGATAATTGGTCACATTTTATTAATGAAATGGATTGGATTGCTATTAGTTTGGGTACGGCAATGCGATTCCATTATATCATTTACACCTTGTTTCAAAGAAAAAAGATTAATTCAGTTATAATGTATCTACTGTGGAATAACTTTTGTATTTAAGAAATAAAAAAATGATGACCAATTGAAAGGTAAAGAATATTTAATTTTGGGTTCAGAGCATGCTAGTTTTTATATTTAATTTTGGGTTCAGGCTCAGCCTGTTTCCTACCCTGGAGTGCCCGGTTCGAAGCCCACATCGGCCGGACTATGCTCATGTATAGCCCTGAGCTAGATGTCGTTCAAAAAAAAATTAAAAAACCTCAATGGGAGTGGTTAATTAGAAAGTTGACTTGATTTAGGATTAGGTGTATTATTAGATCTAACTTAGTATTTATACATGATATGATATGCAACTTGTCAGTTGCCCTTACCTACAGCCCTCACATACACATTTTTTGACAGATGAAGCATGGACAGGTAGATTTAGATTTAGTTTAGAATTATACTCTATACAAGTTCTATTCTAGCTTCTTATTCATGATATATGTATTGCAGTGAGAAACAAAAATTTCATTGTTGGTGACCACTAGTCTTGCAACCTTTAAAACTAGTCTTGCACTTTCAGATATTCGTAAGTTACGAAAGCTATAAATTGGCTGCCGTTTTGAATGATCAGAACGATAACATTCGGCTAAAGGGATGATCTCAACAATCCTTCCACAACAACAACAACCACAAGCACCAACATACAATTATCCTTGTGGAGATCTACTTGAACGTAAGTTTGATGTTTTCTCGACTAAAAAAATATTGCTAGTAGTTATTGTGGGATGACCAAAATGTTAACTAATTATGGAAATATTACTTAGGGGGGAGAAGAAGAGAGTACATTTCTAATTGTGTTCCTCTATATAAAGCATCAATCAAAGGAGATTGGGAGGCTGCAAGTATCATACTTAAGGGGCGTGAAAATCTGGTACGCTATAGTATAAGTGAAATTAAGGAAACACCGCTTCACCTTGCAGCAAGGGCCAGAAGCCATGTCTTTGTGAGAAATATTTTGGACATGATGGAAACAGATGACCTGAAACTGCAGAATGAAGATGGAAACACTGCCTTCTGTTTAGCGGCCATAGCTGGAGATGTTAGACTGGCTAAAATCATGGTTGAGAAGAATCCGGATGTGTTGATGGTCCGTGGTATTGGGAACATGATGCCACTCTATCTTGCTGCTTCTAATAGTTGCCATGAAATGGTGAAATATCTCTACCGTGAACAAATGGCAACTGGTGACTTGACAGATGATGATTGGAACATGGTTTTTATAAAATGCATCGAGAGTGAACTTTTTGGTATGTGCTTATATAGTTTCCATGTTTATGATTTCATAATATATATGTTCATGTTCATTTTCCCTTTATTTTTTCCTCCATTTTTCAGCTGCTAATCAGGCCTTAGTTGCCAAAGCCATTATTTAAAAGGGCCATCAATTTATTTTATAAATGAATTTGTTAATGAATCTATGAATGTGGAGGAGACTCACAGGCCCTTTAGGATCGATTAATAGGATCAATTTAGGATGAACATGATGTTTCCGTATGCACAATGAATGTGCAGTGACTCGGTGAAGAACAAGGGGTGGGAAAGAAACACAATATACACATAAACAAAATATTATTCCCACACAACAAATGTAATACAACTTGGGTATTTATACCCTCACTTATGACGGTTAAATAACCGCTAAACTAACTGACACAACGTTTCCTAATTTCTGTTATATTCTGATTTTTTTTATAGTACAGTTTGACTTTCTACTTTGACTTCTAATTACACTGATTTTGTTAAGATTTCTTAATTAAAACACTTCCAACAAAGACTATATTCAAGTAATCAACAGTCATGTTACTTGTAAGTGACCAATAAGACATTTCAAGAGTCGTATTCTTCATTTTGTTGCTTTCTCATGAAACTTATCCTCATTATCTGATTATTAAATTTCATGTAGATGTTGCACTGAGTATATTGGATGATCATGAAGAAATAGTACTCCGTCATGAAGAGAGTATATGGAACGTGTTATTCGTATTGGCTAGAAAGCCTGATGCATTTTATGAAATAAAACAACATGTTGTCCATAAAGTCATTAATTCAAGTAAGTATCCTTCAATATTGCACATTCCTCACACTAGTACTTTTAAGTAAGTTAGCAGCATGTAATAAATTGTTTTTCAACATATACAAATATATGCATCTATATGGACTGTCAATTGCCATTGTCTACAAAACTGCAAGAGAAATGCATACAAGTCAAAAACACTAAAGGCGTCTAGTGTCTAGATGTTTTTAATAAATATGGGTATGCTTCTAAAATGTGACTTAAGCAACTTTTATCTTATAGGTAATAAAAATCTAGATATAAGTACTCTGGTAAGTTACACAAAAAAAAAACATATAGGTAATAAATTGACCTTCTTGTAACAACTTTTATCTTATAACGAAAAACATAGATATTGTCTCCCATGTATACATTTTAATAAATATGGGTATGCTTCTAAAATGTGACTTAAGCAACAATTTTTGGCTTGTCACTAATACATCTCCCAGTGGTTATTAAATGGTGTGTGCTTGTAGTATTTGTTTCTTATTTGATTGTTACTTTCAGTGTTTGAAGTCTTTCATTCCACGGAGAAACCTTTTGCTGTAAAGGAACGTGATGCCTCACAATTACTAAGAAAACTTTGGAAAAAAATAGTGTTAAAGCCTAAGGACGAAATTGATGTAATACTCCAAGGTCCGGTGTTTAAAATAGCTGAAAATGATCGGCATCCTTCTCAAATACTTTTCGTTGCTGCAGAAATGGGCAACACTAAATTCTTAGTTCAGTTGATTGATGAATATCCTGATCTTATATGGAAGAGAAATGATGATGGACAAACCATCTTTCATGTTGCTGCTTTTCATCGCCAAGAAAGTATCTACAGTTTATTATATGAGATAGGATCAATGAAGGATGCAGTAACTCAAATCATAGACAAAGACGGTAATAATATGTTGCATTCAGTTGCAATGAATTCAGGGAAAAACCCACATGATAATGTGTGGGGAGCTGCATATCAAATGCGGCATGAATTACTATGGTTCAAGGTACATCTTTCTTTCAAAGCTAAAGATGGCTCCAAAAGTTGTCTCCCATGATACACTTGGATATTAGTGGTAAAGTACAAGGAATGTTTTCTATAAGACTAAAGGGTGTGGGTTCGGGGAAAGTACTGAGGATAACTGAAATATGCATGTTTACTATCTTTCTTGAATTATGAGATGTTGTAGTAGACGATATTTAACAATTTCGTATATATCATGCAGGAAGTATCTTTAATGGTTCCACCTCAATCTAAAGAAATGAAGAATGCAGAAGGCCTAACACCATCAGAATTGTTCACTAATAACCACAAAGCTCTTGCTTTAGAAGGCGAGGCGCTAATAAAAGGTACAATTGGTCAATCTATGGTGGCTGCTACACTTATATCCACCATTGGATTTTCAGTTGTTTTTACAATTCCAGGTGGATATGACCAAAACAATGGTCGTCCTATATTCATCCAAAAACAAAGTCTTCATGCTATTTGTCATATTGGACGCCATTTCATTTCTCTTATCTTCAACTTCAATCGTCACGTTCTTAACCATCATGGTTTCTAGTTATAGTCAAAATGATTTTGTGGAATCATTACCACAACAATTAGCGTTGGGTCAAACAACACTTCTTCTCTCTATATTTACGACTATGATAGCTTTTACTACAAGCTTTTTTGTTCTATACAACAACAGTTTGTCAATTGTTATTGCATTACTAGCTACCATACCAGCCATCTTTCTCTCTAAACAACAATATCATATATCCACAAAAGTGTTTCGCTTAATCTACAAATCAAGGCATCACTTTCATCCTAAGAGACATACACTTCACTATCAAAACCCAAAGTTTTAGAAGTCATTGTTATGATCTTTATTGAATATGAAGTTACGTTTGATTATCATTGTCAATCATTAAAACATTCATGTTGTCTATGTGAAGGATGATGTGTTATTTTCCTTTTGAAGCTTATGGGTATATTGGATTAGATGCATATAAAAGTGATTGACAGAGGCAGTGTACTTGTAGCTTCACGAGTTGTTAATAGGGATATTCGATGTGTTTAATGCTTTAAAAGTATGCTATTTTTTTTAATTTTAAGCGTTTTAGGTAGTTGATTATCACCATTCCAAGGAAAAGTGAAAGGTTTACATGACAATTTTTGCACTACATCCTATTCCCTAAAATATGGAAAAGATATATATAGCTAGTAAATAGTGTTTCCTGTATAAATGAAATCACTATTCACTCCTATTTATTCATTATATTTTTTTGTGAGTAGAAAAAAAAAGTATATTTAATTGATAGCAATATATTTAGAGAATGTGATGTGAGGAGTTTTTTAAATGTTAAATAAATTTTAAGAATAAAAGTGTTTTTAAGCTAGATTATAAGGGAGTAGATGTGAATTAAGCCTAGAGGAACAACATTTCTTTTTGTTTTTTTTTAAGCTGATTTCATTCAAACGCCACAAGACACAAGCTGTGCACTAAGTCTCAAGATGAGACGAAGCAGCGGACAAGACAACCATTACACAATCTCAAATTTACACCATTTCTCCCAATCTATACATATCTTCCTACTCCTATTGTTAAGCCACAAAAAACTCAGTGCCATCATTCCCGCAAAGATTTTTGCAGCATTCAATCTTTTGTCAGAGAAGATCGCCTCATTCTGAGCTTTCCAAAGTCTCTAACATGAAATTATGATGATCCCTTGCAGAACTTGTGTTTTTACCTTATTCTGACCCGCATGCTTGTGGACCTTAAACAAGTCATTTATAGTGAAAGCAAAAAAAATAGGAGGAACGCCGTGTAATAACCGGCAAAATTAAGGTAAATCCGTACTAATTAATTAATTGTAATTAACGTAATTAAGCGCAATTTCATGTTAATTGTTTAAATGATGCCTTAGAGAATAGTAAATTCCCCATAAGATGCATAGGAATGCACACGTTTAATGTTGAAGCATGATGATATCATGTGCGAACAAACTTGTCCGGAACGGACGTTGGTGATTACCCGGTAAAAATTAAATACACAAAAAGGATCCCGGACACCCAGGATATAAAATAAAGGGTATTTTCACAAAATATAATGTGTTTTGGAACTCCAAAACCATAAATGAAAACTTTACCTACAAATCTCCCGGTAACAAATAAAGTGCGTGTATCGCACCCGATACGCGTATAACTTATAATTTCACCAGACAAAAGCCTAATTAACCAACCAACACTTAAACTAGGCTATGTTTAAGGGTTATTTGAGGTTATTTTAATGTCTAAATAACGCGTAAATAAAATCCGATTAATACCCGAACGACACCCGAACGTTAAACTATGGAGCTTAACATATTATTTAGCAAATATTTTTTGTTGTGGACCCCCTAGAACCACCCCCGAAAACGGCCAACCCTCCCCCATGCTCAAAAATATTACTTTTGTACCTATAATCTAAGTTAGATATGGCAAGGTATGGGGTGGATTATATGATATGATCTTATGGAGATTGTATCTCCTTAAGAGATCTATGCAATCCCTTTTCTTTTCTTTAGAAACTCACGGCCAAACACCTTCAAAACACCCTTCCAAAGATCATCTAAATCTCCTAGTACACACATATCCTTATTATATGAGATAAAAATCTAGTGTTGGATCCTCATGATCTTGGAAGATTATTTAGATATATGAAAAGATTATAAGAGATCACAAGACTCAAACATTTGATCAAAACTCTTCCCTTTTCTTTTCTTTGAGCCGTGGACTACCAAGGCACACACACACACTTCTTTCAAGTTCAAACACTTCAAATTCCTTCACAAAACATCCATCATCCAAAACCCCATTGTGTGTTTCAAGCTTGGAGCTTAACCACATAGGAAGAACACACTAAACTCCATCAAAATCAAGCTTTTTTAGCTTCCCTAGCCTTGTGCTAGTTGTAAGTATTCTTGATCTTGTTCTTGTCTTTAAAAGTTTATGTTTATTATCTTGAAGCAAGTTGTACAAGGGGTTAACTTGATAAAGCTTTACATGATAAAAGATACGATTTTAAAGACTAAAATGGTGTTACAAGTGTGTGTTATGGGCCGAAAATTGGTGATGGATGTGTGTTTATTCTTGTAGTTTTATAAAGTTCATAAAGACTTAAAGAAAATGGTGAATTAAATATAGCTTGTTATTGGAACTTGAATGAACTTGAATATAGTTTTAATCATCATAACATAAGCATCTAAGACTATGTATAATGTTGATTTTGTTAGAAAACAAGTTACACAAATTTTACATATTCAAAGTCTACACACTTGAAAAATGTAACATGTTGGACAAAATAAATTAATTACACCTATTAGTATCCTTAATGAGATGATTAAAGACTATTAAAAGTGTTGGAACATAAAAATAAAGTAACATGACAAAGTTGATCAATTAAAGTCCACCAGTTTAGTAGAAAATTGATGATCTTGAAAGATTGGATGGAAAAATGTAACTTTTATAAGTTAAAGGACTATTTTAGTAACTTTAAAAGTTGATAGACTTAAAATGAAATTTTTAGAAGAGTTAATAGCCATTTTCGTCCCTGTGGTTTGGTCCAGTTTGCCACTCCAATACAAAAGTTTTTTTTTTTTTTTTGCAATTCCTTATCTGTGGTTTGGATTTTTTTTTGCCAAATTCGTCCTTTTGACTAACCCAGTTAAAAAATCTCGTTAATGTCAGGGGTAGGTTGTCTTTTTACACCTCAGGGACGAATTTGGCATTTAAAATTCAGTTAACCTTGAGGGACTGAATTTGCCAAATGATGAAAGTTTAAAAAATTTTGATTTCCCTCTCCTGCTTCCCACGTTTTTTTTTCAGTTCACTTATTCCGGCCAAATTCCGGTCAATCTCCGGCGAAACCATAAAATTGATTTTAAATGTTTTATTTTGACTTTTAACCGCGCCCATACGTCTCTCCACCTGTTCCTATCCATTCTGTGTCTTAGTCGTGCATTTAAACAGTTGTAACCATGTAATTAATCGAGTTTTATGAATGTAACCAACCGGAAGCTTTAAAACGACTCAAAACACGTCTTTTAAACATCCATTATATAAACTGAATACACCATTTGTTTTCTGCACCTCTAATCGCTCTAAACCCACAAGAAAACGCATCAATAATCGTCCCAATTACCTGCAAATCGAAGCTTTTCTGTTCGAACAAAGAAACTCCATTATCGAGTCATTAAGTGATTGTAAGTATAAGTTTTTCATGCCGTTTTACTCTTCATTGATTCCTTTAGAAAAGCCCCTTATTTTCTTCACTGGTCTGTTTCATTATTTGATTATTAGAATTAGGGCTAGGGTTAGGGTTTTAAGTATGAAATGGGGAAGAAGATGACACTTAGTATATTGTTTAAAACAATATTTGTTTCAGATAATAAGCAACTTGGTGGCTTGGTCCAATGGTTATGTGTGTTTCTAGCTACAGCAGGTACTCGGGTTCGAGTCCCTTTAGCACCAGTTTTGAGTTCTTTTTTTTAGAAAACATAATTGTAAAATAAAAATAAATATGTTTAAATGCCAAATTCGTCCCTGAGGTGTAAAAAGACAACACTACCCCTGACACTAACGACATTTTTTAACTGAGTTAGTCAAAAGGACGAATTTGGCAAAAAAATCCAAACCACAGGTAAGGAATTGCAAAAAAAAAACTTTTGTACTGGAGTGGCAAACTGGACCAAACCACAGGGACGAAAATGGCTATTTACTCTTTTTAGAAACTTGTATCTAAAAATATAACTTTGGAAAGTTTGGTGTCAAAAGTGTAAAATAATAACTTTCCAAGGTTGGTTTTGTAAATAATAGCAAACTTACAAATATACATATCTTATGTAAATATATTTTTATAAAATGGAGTTTTATAAAAATATATAGATTTTCTAACATGTTGGAAATATATAAAAACAAAGGTTTTATAAAAATGTTAGACAAAATAAAAGTTTGGTGGAAACTTATATAGAAATGAACACTTTTATATAAATGGGAATATAAAAGTGTTGGAGCATTTTATATATATAACTAACCAAGTTTTGATAATAAAAATACAAATATGTTATAGACTTCCAAGTAATATATGTAGGAATTAAAAGGTGATTAATTTCAAAAATACATATATTGTTGAAACTTGGAAAAATTAACAATATATATATATATATACTAGTGGGAAAACCTGCGCGTTGCAGCGGGGTCGACAGTGGGTGAGAATATGATTCAAACCTTAAAAGGGATAAAAAAATCATGTATAAGCTGTGTGTAAACATATACAAAAGCACTCGTGCTTCGCAAAACGCGCAATGGTACAACGATGAAAATTCGCAACGCGGTAGTCGATTCTATCAGTTCCATAATAAAATTTATATATTTTTTATAATCTATATAAAACTATAATTACAACCAATCTTTTTTTCATTTCTTTTGTTTAGTCATACATACACTTACTTATTTCAACCATGGCATTAAAAAAATATCAAAAGTACTAACCTTGAAATCAAATCTGGTTGAGTTTGGTGGTATAGGGTCGTGTAATCGTATAATGTAATGCTATATAGAGATAGTGATCACTAATTATATTTAGCTCAATTTAATTTGAGTCAGCAATCATATGCAATGAGAGATTTTATTATCAAAAACAATACAAATAAAGGAATATAATCCAAGTTTTAATCAGAGTTTTTTAAGATAAATACAAAAATGACTATAATTCCTCCCAATAGGATCTTATATGACAAAAGAACCTATTAAGTCAAAAAATTATTTCAGATATAATTTTGGCACCTAAATTATGACCTTTAACCAACCAAACCACAAGTAAATAGTAATCATCAAATAATGACCATCTAACAACAATGTCCAAGTGGTAAGAAAAGTATGACATGCGAAAGGATATATGGAATTCTCAGTTGATTGATCATATGTTATACCTCAAAAATCTTCAACATAAAAATAGATGCTTTATCATATAAGCCGCCTCAATTATCTATAGAACAAACAAAACAAGATAAAGCAGTTTGAACAACAAAAAGATACATGTTCAATGACAGCATAGTAATGTGAGTTGGCCGATTTAGTCAGTTTGAAAATATATTTGGATTGCTGACTTGATGTACAAACTTTTTGGCGAAGTCCAACTTTTAATGAACACTACAAGACTGAGATGCAAAAAAAAAGGTCCAGGTTCATGGTTGCTGATATCAATTTAGTAAGGACTGTTTATAGATGAGCCGGACTGTAGAGTTGATATTGAGTTGTAACATTATACTTTAAAACTGGTTTGAACGCGGCCCTAACAGGTCAAATCCAATCTTTTGGCTTTATTCAAACCGATTTCAACCCAATTTGGTTCCAACAAAAGCTGATTTTTACTTTTGTTGACCCAAATCTGTATGGGCAAAGAAAACAGGTTAGACTTAATTAACAAAACCAAATTTAACTAACAAACATTTTAGAAAATTGAACCCAAGCAACTATTAAATTGTAACCTGATGATAAGATATCCGACTAAAGGTTGCTCTAAGAAAAGCCAATAAATTATCCAGTTACCTCCCAACTTGCATGTTGTTTTTCACCTTTATGTGTGTGACTTTGGAAGCAATCTTGGCACTAAAATCAGCCCAAAAAGCCCATCAAAACTGCCTAGATATGCAGCATTAAAGATGATGAATTCTTGCCAAGTATTGCCAATAAACATACTTAGCAGCCTAAAATTAGACAATAAAAACATACATTTAATGATCTATTCAAAGAAAAGTAACTTAAAAGATACCTATTCAAAGAAAAGTAACAGCAGGAACAAACGCTCTAAAAATCAAGAGCATAATGTACCCAACATTTCTATGTTTAAAATGGACAATCATTTGTATATCTCCCTAAAAAACAAACCTGAGATTAGGTAAACATTCATAAAAGCTTTTAGTATCTTCATCAACCCATAATGCCTCAGCAACAGAAGCTTCAAATCCCAAACGCTGCGCAGGAAAAACACACACATGCACCTCAAAAGAATCTAATAATATAAATTAAGGCCTTTAGCGCCTCAAGAATGAGACACTTAATGATGAATAATGGCGAATAATGGCTCATTGTACCATTGAAGATCGTATTGATGGCAGAATGCTGAGTTAAATTTTATGGTTTTAAGACTGCAGTGGTTTGGGTTGATGTTATGATTTAATTCGGGAAACGAAGGGTTCCTTGGCTCCATTCAAGAGCATCTTAAAGGTGCATTGACTGCATTCAAGAGCTGGTAAAGGGGCGGTTTCAAAAGCAATGAATTGGGATGAGTTGCATTGTTATTTTGTACCATTGCTATCAAATGTGGTACACAAGGGTATAAATGGAAGAAATGGGGTAAATGTTACTCATTTGTGAAGAGCATTTTTAACTCCCATCTTAAAATTAGTGTAAAATTACCTTTATAGCCATCTCTCTTCCTTAATAAGGTAACATAGATATATATATATGTTAAGCAATCGTACTTGGACGTGTTAACGGACTAAGACGTAAAAACAAACAAATAAGTATTCGTATTATTACGTCTAATGAGAAAATGAAAACATATATTTTAAAGGACTTAAAATATATAAATTGAGTGAAAATACATAACACTTTCCTAAGTGTTGGGAATTTATTCATGGGAGAAAAATAACGTAAATAATCTAACAATTAAACGTTTGAAACAAGCGTATGAACTTGACAATAAAATATATATTATTGAATCGACGAGATCCTAGTATATTTATTTAATGGGAAAGTAAATATACGGTAAAGTGAGTCGAGTCGAGTGAAGAAAATATATATATATCGAATCGACGAGATCCTAGTATATTTATTTAATGGGAAAGTAAATATACGGCAAAGTGAGTCGAATCGAGTGTGGAAAATATTATGTCGAGTCGACGAGATCCTAGTATATTTATTTAATGGGAAAATAAATATACGGTAAAGTGAGTCGAGTCGGGAGTATTAAAATATTATATCGATTGACAAGATCTTAGTATAATTATTTAATGGGAAAATAATGCGTCAAGTGAGTCGAGTCGAGAACAATATTACACAAGTTAATTAATATTCATGGAAATATAAGTGTAACTTGTAAAAAGGGTATTTCATCACCAACGGCTCTAGGATACACGTTTAATTAAACTGGGAATTAGATTAAATAGTGGTTTGGGAGTTGGACGTACAACTTGTCGAAACACACGCACTATAGGCTTAGTGACTTATACGTCTAGGACATTTGTAGGTGTTGACCTTGGACAGACTATTCTCTAGTTGGATTTGCGCATTTTCTCGAGGTGAGTTTCATGGCCTCATTTTACTGTTTTTATTGGGGGAAAGATATGTTAGGAAAATGTGTGAGAGGATAAATTACTTGAGTAGTTAATCGCCACTCGGGGTTGAGTCCTTGCTACTGTAACCATTAATTCAGGGAAATGAAACCGAAGGAATATTGGGATAGTACTATTAGTGCCTGACAAGGCCCACCCCTAATCGATACCGTCGATTATGCATCGGCGTATGTCTGGGGTGCTCGTATTCTGAATTAAGTTGTTATTTACCGAGAAACGACTTGGAGCGGGGCATTGCTAGTCTTGGTTTGGTTATGGGCTCAAGTAGGTTGTAGGAATTTGCAACTCTTACAATGGTCACAACATGTGTTTATTTCCCAAAAGTGATGTTTTATAAACTAAAACCTGTGAACTCACCAATATTTATATATTGACGATTTTTAACATATCTTTCAGGTAATTTATCGATAAAGGGTTGCGTGGCTGGTTGGGGCGGGGATCTCCCATGCGTCGGATATTTTGCGGGGTTTTACTTTTATTTCCCATAGTGTTGGGATATATTAGAGAAACCTCTTTAATGTATTAAACTATGTGGTTTTTGAAAATGTAAACTAAAAACTTGTTTCGATGCGTTAAATAAATGATCCCTTTTCTTAATTACTTATAGTTTGTGTTAATCTTGACTTTATACCCTTGAACCGTCGCACCACGTGTTTTCGCCATTGGCGTGGTGTGACACGCCGCACCATCGAGAAACAAGAAACCAAACTCCCGCAGCCGTTCTACAACCACAAAAGAGGTGATCTGTAGACTCTCCATGTCCCCGCAGAAAACGCAAACCGTGTCTTCCACCTGAATACGCCTTCTCAATAACGCCACTTTTGTTGGAAGCCTATCCAAATCTGCTCTCCATGCAAATCCGCTCCAACAAAAAAAGTATTCAGGTTGATTCACTTCAGCTTTTATCAAAGAATGTTTCACCGAAACAACTGAAAATATACCCGAAGAATCAAGATTCCATTTCCATCCATCTTGCCTACTTTCCAATCGAACCGTGGAAAGTAATCTGCAACATTCCTGCCATTCATGACATTCCACCTCAGATGACGGTAGCCGAGTCCAATTCTAAACAAACTTCGCATCTCCTTTGCACCGATCACTCACCCAATATCGCTTAACCCGTTCCAGTCTAAATAAATTGAGAAAGCACTCCCGCAACAGAACATTTGTTTGTTTGTTATTGGGTCAACTTAGTGGGCTTAAGGTAATGGGTCACTTTTACTATTAGCGGGTATGTTTTCCTTCTCTCTTGCACACACGATTAGAATGTGGTGTCTATGTTTATGTTGTTTTTATTCCTATATATTGTAAGGTTTGGTTTATGAATGAAGTGGGTTTTTAGAAGCAGAACACAAACAGTGTAAGTGTTTTTGTTGTATTATGAGGATGAATTCCCACTTTCTTTTTGAATCTTTGTTACGTTTTTATGGTGGGTGCTTGTGGTGTTTCCCAAAATATATGGAGTGTGTTTTATCATTGTGTATTTTATTTTTAGTTTTAATAAAAATATATATGAGTTTTGAACACTATCGCCGTAGAGGTTTAAACACTGGCAATTGTATTGCGTTTTATTTATTGTGTTTTTTTAGTTCTAAAATAGTAAAATCACCAATGTAAGTTTTGAAAGAGTTTGACTAAACATCTTTGTGTTTTTGAAAATACACAATTAGGTACAAAGGCACAATTATGGTTTTTTTATAACCTAATGACATAACTTGGTAACAAGCTTTCATTATAAAACGCAATGATAAAACACAATGCTAAAACACACACAACTATATGATTCACCAGTTTGTATAAAACAAAATGAAACATTGCATACCCAGTTATTTTGTGTTATATACATTTGGGTTTTGATTTTTTTTTCATAAGTATAGCTATAGTGTTCTCTTTTACATAAAAAAACGTTCGTTTTTATTGTGTAATTTAAAAAAAATAAACGTTGTACTAAAGAGTCATTGACGGTTAAAAAGGGTGGAAGTGAAGGAGAGAGAAACTATTACCATGAATAGACTAGAATGTCCTTTTAAAATCCACGTGCCTACCATTTTTTTTATTTTGATCAATTCTACCCATTTAATCCACACCCTTAATTGCTCCATTAGATGGTCAAGGTTGCCGCTTCCTACACTAACACTACTTCCTATTATCCTAACCCTATATTATCAAGTTATACCATTTCTATCCTTAAACCCATGTAATACACAACTCTATTTAATAAATAAAAAAAGGCCGCTTTTGATTAGACAAAATAAGATATATTAGATTGTTAATAAACCTGATCAACATATTAATTTTTCTAATAAAGTTCATAAATATTTAATATCCTAATCAAGTTTTAGTTTTTGATTCAAGGAACAAATAATATTTGTGTTTGTCTATGAACCAAAAATTATTATAGAGTCACGTGATCTAGCTAAACATTCCGAAAGGCGTTAGTGTTTAATTATAATCGATACTTCTATTAATGGCGTAAATTGTAGAGAGAAGTTAATACTGCTCTGATAACATAATAACTTTGTTATTATAGTAAAGGATATTATTATCTAACCGACGAACTGTGCTTGGTTAGACTTTAGAAGGAGTGGATGTCCGAACGGCTTGACGTCTAGTGTTGATACAAACTATTAATTAAAAGAATCATTGCACCGTGACTGTTAATGATCATAAGCCGAATCGAATAAAGAAATTGCCCTGATGTTGAAATTAGTTTTTAATTTCTGAATTCCCCAACAATTTGATCATTGTTGTAAAACAAGCCTAATAGCTAAACAATATAAGAAAGAGATGTAGGGAGAAAGATGATTATATTATTGATAGGTGTGTTTACAATGAGATACAAAAGGCTCTATATATAGGAGAAGAAAACTTGGAGAAGAAGCCTAATCTATATTAGGCATTCATAACCACAATAATATATATTTATAACACTCCCCCTTGGTTATCAATTTAATACGCTTTTAGATGCTGCCTCATTAAAAACCTTGCCAGGAAAACCCAGTGGGACAAAACCATAGCTAAGGGAAAAAGAGTGCAGCGCGTATTGTCTCCTTCTATCATGTTGCCTCGTTAAAAACCTTACTAAGAAAACCCAATGGGATAAAACTCAGTGAAGGGAAAAAGAGTGCAACTTGTATAATGCTCCCCCTCATTTGAACATCTATTTTCTAAGTGACTGGTGTGGATCTCCGTATAGCTCAAAACTTTTGTAATTAATGATTCGTTGCTTGATTCCTTGACATGCAATCTTTTATGTTGAGCAATGTAGTGTGTTCTTCATATGAGACTTCTAGTGCCTCCTCTCGTGAGCAAATACCATAACATCCATAACTATGTTGTGCTACATTCCCTGCATCTATAAGACTAGCCAACTTGTTTTCATGGGTTAGTAAAATATAATTTCATATCTTACATACCTTTGATGTAACAAAATAGTTCTAATAACCCATCCCAATGCCTTTTTGCTTTACACATACTAACCATGATAATAAGTTCAAAAAAAAATATTATAATCATGCATAGCTAGAAAGAAATATGTTGATGCACATATGCATTTAACTAATGACACTTCTAGACTGAGAATCTCTACTTTGATAAGAGATGAAAAGAGTCATTTTCTATATAAAATAATTGGACAACCTTCAATCTATATTAAGTATGAGCTTTGGCCATTGTAAAATGTCACAGTATTTCTATAAATACTTTGATGGATTGATAAACATATCATTACACATATACTCGAACTGCAGGGTCGAGCAATAATTAAACTGTGTCAAGGACTTTCAAAATTTCACTCTTTAAAAGTTCTACAGAGTCTCTCGATGATGCCTAGGCATTATCACTGTAAACTGTGATTATAGTGAACTTTTAAAAGAGAACTTATGTCAAAAGATAGATAATATTATAAGCCTATATTCCTCTTTGTAGGAATACTTCATGAGTTGTACAACACTCAACTCAACTATTTTAGTGCATATATATTTTGTTAACTTTACAAAATACTTGATATCGATACATTAGGCATCATCAATCCATCAAGAACATTTTCCATCTTGACCCAATTAATGCCAGTGCATTTACTCTTTAAGAGCTTTGGTACATGAAATTTATCATATAGTAAATCAATTAGAAAAATCAATTTCATTCGTTTGTCCAATCTATATTGTACTATTGTTATACATTGAAGTATCATAATCACCAGGTTTAGTTTATTACATGTAGTGTATTGGTGCACAATAATTACATCATACGATGTTTCATATTACCTTTTAAGCACTTGGTTGCTTTAGGATAGTCATGAGGAGTTCCACTTATATTCAATTCAATCATATAACAAACATAATGTATTCAGAATTGAATTATTCCGATCATAACGTTCTCGAGAACTTACGTTACAAGATATTTATTAGACGCATTTCAATTCTCTCTTTGCATTACCAGACTAATAACATAATGAAAAATCATTGTATCCACCACTGGAGAATGCTTCTCCTCATAATCAATTATGGGTCTTTGTGAAATTCTTGTGCCACCAATTTTACCTTATATTATTTTCTTTTCAAATGTTGATTCGCACAAAAGACCTTTTCGTATTGATATGTTTTACTACTTCTGTTGTCTGGATTACTGGTCCAAGAACTTTCCATTTCAATAGAGAATTCAACTCTGCCTCATTTGCGTCTTTCCATTTTGGCCAATCCTTTCTTTGTATTCCTTCATACGCAGATCTTACATTTTGATCCTCATTTCAAGCGCTACCTTACATAAAATTTATAACGACGCCGATTCTATTTTGATTCCATACATTTCGTAGACATGATACTATATAACGAGATCTCTTTATTTTCAGGTACCTGAGGTTCTTCTTGAACCATCAGGTCTAATGTCTCTTCAGGAGACCTTTTTACTATAACCTCGACTTGACCATCTTTATTACTTGCTCCAACTCATTTCGTTACCAACTGCCTTTTATCTCCCCCTGATGTTGGGAATGTTAATCCATTAAGATGGATAACAATTAATTGAGCCATAAATAAATACCTCATTAAAGGCTCTATTCATCATCGTATATTCCCAACCACCTTTTGAGGTCCCATCTTTGTGCGTCATGGTGGATCAATTTCAATATATGTCGCACAACAAAAAATATTAGATGGGTAATATTTGGTTCCTGACCAAAAACCAACTATAATGGGGAGAAACTATTACCATGTATTAGCTTAATGTGAATAAATGTTACTGCATGTAAAATCAAATTTAAACATGAACTTTTGCTTTCATGATCATTGACAATGCAATCAATAGCAGACGTTTTAGTGATCATCTCAATGAAAGCAATATTTGTATGAACATAAGCCATATGAAGTTCAACACTTATTCCAATGATCATTATTATCTTGGGAATTGATTAAATATGTCAATCTAGAATAATATGCTTGCTATCTTATTAGCTAAGCCATAAATCAAGCAAACTTCAGGTTGCAAACTTGATAACCATTTAGACGATGCATCAATTTTAAATACTAAATGGTATCATGTTTAGGATATGCGTATCCTTTAATCAATTCCAAATATATAGTGATACTCACCCTACTTTATATGGCAAATATATAACTTTGCTTAAGAGCAAACATTACATGCTATGTATTAGATTGAAGAATCTTTAAGTTCTTCATTATGTTCACATCATCATCGACTCGGTGTGGTCTTACCTGTAACAACCCGGTTCGAGACCCAAAAATTTTCGCGTTTTATTATTATTATCGCGTAATAAAAGTAAACAGAAACGAATATTAAATGATACGATTATGTACGGAATTGAAAACCGAACCGTTGCATTTAAGATATTATTATTTAATACGTTTTACGAGACCGAACTAGTACACAGTACGAACCCGATTCACGAATTGTGATTAGTCACCATGGGGACATGTGTCACCCACATCTAGTGACACATGCCCCCACCCCATATTTGACTCACCACCCACCCAATTATAAAATCCCATTCACTTCTATTTCCCAGTACACACACAGATCACTTTCTCAATCTCATCTCATATACACATATACTTACCCCCTCTCTCTCTCTCTCTCTTAACACACACCACACATATATTCCTGATGAAATTAGACGAGGAAGAAGTGAGCCAAGAGAAAGAAGCTGAGGAGTTTAGAAGAAGAAAGGAGGAGCCGGTGGGCTTCCGACCGCCGTCAGTGGCGGAGCCCCGGCGGTTGGTTTCCAAACAACAACCACACCACGATCACCCTATAGAGATTCTAGAGAGAGATAGAACATCTTTGAAGGTAAAAACCCCAAATCCATCCTTATCTCTTTTTAATATCAGATTATTGATGATGAAGGTTTGGGTGACGGGCTATGATAATGAGGTGTCGAGTACTGATTCCAACAAGGAGAGCCCCAAATGATTATTAGGTGGTGATTGTAAGAGGGTTAGTCTTAGAACTATACGGATGAAGGATAATTATGGATGGTGAATAAACGAGGGTCAAGAGAGGCGTTGCCGAGGATGTATCTGGGTGATAAGGATCATACAGATATGGTACAGATTGGGTAAGAAGATTCAAGTCAAGGTAGACCGTGGTAATGGTGATGACTGTATAGGCGATTGTTGTTGCTGGGTTATAACCGGGTCAGTCTCAAAATGGGTTAGAGACGGGTCAAACCTTGGTCAACCAGAGGTCAACAGAAGTCAACCGAGACAGAATCTGGTCAAATCAAACTCAAGACGAGGGAGAGGTATAACCGGACCTATTAACTTAATAATTATATTAATTATAAACTATATATATTATAACTTAGTGTGTGGGACTTGACGGGCGTATCAACAACTTTCGGACATAAGGAGCATATAGAGTATCGACTATAGTTTTGTATATATTGGACTCGACATTAGGAACCATGGCATTTGGGGTTGATACTTGAAACATTGAACATAAGGTTGTAGTAATACGAACCCAAGCTTGTAAGGTAGGGACTTTGGATTATAAGACAAACCATGAGTTAAAACGGATAATTGTGTATACCTTGAACTTAACACTTTGAGTTGGAAATCATGACATAGAACTTGGACTTTTGGACTAAGTCGCATGAACAATAGATAGCATGGATACTTGGAAATAAGACTTAGATATAACAAACACATGTATGCATATTGTATAAGATTAGTGAATAACTGACATGATTAGAATCGACGTATTAATCGGACCAACATTTACTTATTAATAAAGCAAGGATGACCAACCTTTTGAATAACAAGATGCCGACAACTAAAATAAGACACAAAGGATCGTTAAGACAACGTAGGCATTAGTATATCTTGGACTATTGAAAACCAAAGGAAGCAATGTATGCGATCACTAGATGCCACACTTAAATTATAATCTAAGACTCCATCCAAACTATGGATAGATTAGGAATGTAGATATATTTAATGATTAGAGTTGATATAAGCTTGTACCAACATTTGAACGACGTTAATAGTATAATTTAGAACCATACGCTCGAGCTCGTCCCCACGCGTAACCATTAACTGATAAAAACCAACACTAATAATGTGTATCGACATAGGGCCCGACCAGGAGAATACCAGGACGCGATACCAAGCAAATCGTTATTATTTATTTCTGCATAGCTATCCAGGTGAGTCTCGTGAACCATCCCCTCTTTTATGTTTTAAACTGTTTTGGGGTGAACATATGCTTCCAGTGTAAAAACCAGAATGATAAACCGGTTTGATGTGACAAGGTGTGCTCTCGAATACCGAACCTTCACACTCATTAACCCAACGGGAGATTGGGCCACTTAATATGTGGGTAGTACTACTTGGGGAAACCCCCACACACAGTGGACCCGGAAACCCGGAAACCCTCCACTGAGGTTTGTGACACGTATTCTGCCATGGGAATCCATAATGAGAGCAGATGGATTCAGTGTCTGGTTTGAGGTGTGGCTTGTACATCACCAGTGAAAACCATGTGTTAAACCGTATTAAACTTGTTTTGGAATGTTAAACATGTTTTGTGTTAAACCAAATAAAACTTGTTTTCGAACGATAAACTATTTTGAGAAGATAAACTTATTGAAAACCAGTTTAACGCACACACGAACTCACCAACATATTTGTTGACCCAAACTCTTTTTAAGCATGTGTTCAGGTACAACTCATGGATGGATGGCGAACGCGAGGTATATTATATTAGTTGCGGATTAGAGCGTATAGAGCTAAGCACGGCTAGAGTTTGAATTGATTGAGGATTGCACATCATCGACTGCTTCGACGACCGCCGCGACTCGTCTTTGCATACCTTTGAACCATTTATTTTAAGTATTGTATTTATATTATGGAACTAGAAATTGTATTAAACCTTTAATATAGTAATTGTTACTTCCGCTGTGCAAGTTTGGTACCAATCTGTATTTTGACCAGGCCCACCTTGGTCGGGTTGTGACAGTTGGTATCAGAGCAGCGGTTGTAGCACACTAGGATTTTCCTTACGGAAAACTCCTAGACTACGACCGAGAGATCGTAGTTTAAGATTTGAGAATTATCCAGTTAGGAGATACCTTGGACATACATAAGTCGGACAAAGTAGTCGCGAAATAAGTCGAAACTTGAGTACCTGAACACACCAGAATGCTTAATTCATCTAAAGAACCAGCGTACCCAGTATACGAGCAGTGTTTTGACACCTTAAATTTATGACTACGACGGAGATTACTAGAATAATTTTGTGAGGTAAATTGACGATTACACTTGATATCACGTAATCGTGAATTTACAGGCACGAGAAAGTTCTAAGAAATCCGAGGAATCGCTGAAATTTTAAGTGTCGAACATGGTGACCGTAAACTTTTGTGAAAAATGAACTAATTTAGAGTCAACCAAACCTATGATATATCTGTGTAACCAGGTTAGGATTTGAATACGTTATTCTTGTTACCACTTGACGTGTTTAGATAGAATATAAATGAATACACCCTTGACTGATGTGATATTTTGCTCTTAAATTTGCATATATGTACCATGAAACTATATTAACGTTACTATTGAGGATAATTTTTATGAACAAGTTCTGAACTAACCATGAGAACCAGGTACCTAACAAGAAATTTAATGCTATATCTGGAAAAGAAATTCAAAGTACCAAGAAGAATCTTGAACAACCAAGCAAATAAAAGCATTAATCCAATAAGTTTTATTTTTAATCTATGTTTACTGTCTACTTTAAATAGTGATGCATTCGTCTATATAGATCATGCGTTTATAACCATAGAAACACTTGTTTGCATTCTTCAATTTATCCACACCAAGAAAATTTTATCTTGGATAGTGATAACAGCGCAGGTTCTAGAGAATATTTACAGAACACTATCTAAAAAGTCAGTAAACCTGATACAAGAAAGCATTAGTTAGCATGAACATCCAATCCTTTTCAACCTGAAGAAACCTAAATTGAACGTTAAAGAGGTATTTTTAAGATTTAAGCATATGTTTAGTTACTTTAATGACCCATGATGACTTTAGATTAGTGACAAAACCTTGACAGTGATTCTGTAGCATTTTAATACCAAGACGAGATATTAAGTATGAAACATGTTGAAGTTACATAGGTAGGCCCTAACGGGGGGAGTGTATAGGATTGCGATAACCATCATGAGAGGTATTGACAAGAATAAAAGAATACAGTTAAGGTTTAGTAAGGAAAATATTAATGGATAGCAATTCCACCATAAGAGAAGCCAAGATTTAAGATACCAAAAGAAGGTTGTAACCCCATTATTTTGATTAAGAGCAACGTATAGCACTTAGACGTCCAACTTTTTAGTGTTTTTTCGAGAAACTTGTCGCCATATCCTACACCAGGTACCATAGAAAACTTTAAAGACTTAAGAATTCAACCATTATTCAGACAGTATCGATAGAATTAAACCAGATATTAGACATAAGACGGATAAGAGTGACAGATTTTAAAGATCACAACACCATATTTTAGTGTTTGACTCACTCAAAAATAAGGTTATTAAGGATTAGTAACTCCAGGATCACATAGGATTTCTTAAGAATATTTCTATCAAGTTTTTGGAGAGATTTCCAGTACGTCTACGAGACATCATTGGTGTGGTGGTTGGCTGCGGTACACCCTATATATAAACATCAATGATGTGTCGAAAACAAGATTGGGAATCAAACCAAAAACATACCGTAATCTCTAAAATTTCTAGTACATTTTTGAGGTTACCAAAGGTGTGGTGGGTTAGCTGCGGTACACCCTATATAAAACACCTACGGTGCATCGAAAATGGAACTTGGAATTTAACCAAGGACAACTATCAGTTTGTCAATAGTTTACACCATTGTTTTAAATCAAAATCTTAGACATCATGAGTGGTTCTGCTTTCTATTCGGGGAATCTGGTGTTAAACCCTGTAAGGTTTTAATCCTTCTCTTGATCTTGAGAAATCTTAGCATTTCATAACTGTTACATTGACACCTAATATAATAATGAAAGATATCCGTACGAACTCATTAGTACAGATACATAGAAAATGATTAGTGGTAGCAATACGTAAACTCAAACTTGGGACCTATAAGACCAACACAGACCCTTTGACGACTAGTGTATGCTCAAAACCTTGAAAAGAAAGCTTAGACGTTTGAGGTATGATACATAAACATAGAGTTTTGGAGATTTGGAAACTAAGACGCAAACTAGATTAAACCAACCGACCGTGATGACTCCTTGGGTACACTTGTGCCCATAAGACCTTGTACTCCTAATAACACGGATTCATTGAATATTAACTACCAGGAGATACGAGCTTAGACATTAAAATTCGGAGGCAAAATTTGTAGAAATTTAATGTGAGGAGTCGGAACGGTAGAACATAATATGAAAGGTACAGTATGTACAACCAGAGAAAGTACGAAAATTAATTCCGATGACGGAATTCTAATAACGGGGGGAGAATGTAACAACCCGGTTCGAGACCCAAAATTTTTCGCGTTTTATTATTATTATCGCGTAATAATATGAAAGGTACAGTATGTACAACCAGAGAAAGTACGAAAATTAATTCCGATGACGGAATTCTAATAACGGGGGAGAATGTAACACCCGGTTCGAGACCCAAAATTTTTCGCGTTTTATTATTATTATCGCGTAATAAAAGTAAACAGAAACGAATATTAAATGATACGATTATGTACGGAATTGAAAACCGAACCGTTGCATTTAAGATATTATTATTTAATACGTTTTACGAGACCGAACTAGTACACAGTACGAACCCGATTCACGAATTGTGATTAGTCACCATGGGGACATGTGTCACCCACATCTAGTGACACATGCCCCCACCCCATATTTGACTCACCACCCACCCAATTATAAAATCCCATTCACTTCTATTTCCTGTACACACACAGATCACTTTCTCAATCTCATCTCATATACACATATACTTACCCCCTCTCTCTCTCTCTCTCTCTCTCTCTTAACACACACCACACATATATTCCTGATGAAATTAGACGAGGAAGAATGAGCCAAGAGAAAGAAGCTGAGGAGTTTAGAAGAAGAAAGGAGGAGCCGGTGGGCTTCCGACCGCCGTCAGTGGCGGAGCCCCGCGGTTGGTTTCCAAACAACAACCACACCACGATCACCCTATAGAGATTCTAGAGAGAGATAGAACATCTTTGAAGGTAAAAACCCCAAATCCATCCTTATCTCTTTTTAATATCAGATTATTGATGATGAAGGTTTGGGTGACGGGCTATGATAATGAGGTGTCGAGTACTGATTCCAACAAGGAGAGCCCAAATGATTATTAGGTGGTGATTGTAAGAGGGTTAGTCTTAGAACTATACGGATGAAGGATAATTATGGATGGTGAATAAACGAGGGTCAAGAGAGGCGTTGCCGAGGATGTATCTGGGTGATAAGGATCATACAGATATGGTACAGATTGGGTAAGAAGATTCAAGTCAAGGTAGACCGTGGTAATGGTGATGACTGTATAGGCGATTGTTGTTGCTGGGTTATAACCGGGTCAGTCTCAAAATGGGTTAGAGACGGGTCAAACCTTGGTCAACCAGAGGTCAACAAAGTCAACCGAGACAGAATCTGGTCAAATCAAACTCAAGACGAGGA
Source organism: Ambrosia x helenae (assembly GCA_030844895.1). NCBI lineage: Eukaryota > Viridiplantae > Streptophyta > Magnoliopsida > Asterales > Asteraceae > Ambrosia > Ambrosia x helenae. The sequence continues at coordinate 1,065 of JAUTDX010006760.1, read as the reverse complement.
GAGGTATAACCGGACCTATTAACTTAATAATTATATTAATTATAAACTATATATATTATAACTTAGTGTGTGGGACTTGACGGGCGTATCAACAACTTTCGGACATAAGGAGCATATCGAGTATCGACTATAGTTTGTATATATTGGACTCGACATTAGGAACCATGGCATTGGGGGTTGATACTTGAAACATTGAACATAAGGTTGTAGTAATACGAACCCAAGCTTGTAAGGTAGGGACTTTGGATTATAAGACAAACCATGAGTTAAAACGGATAATTGTGTATACCTTGAACTTAACACTTTGAGTTGGAAATCATGACATAGAAACTTGGACTTTGGACTAAGTCGCATGAACAATAGATAGCATGGATACTTGGAAATAAGACTTAGATATAACAAACACATGTATGCATATTGTATAAGATTAGTGAATAACTGACATGATTAGAATCGACGTATTAATCGGACCAACATTTACTTATTAATAAAGCAAGGATGACCAACCTTTTGAATAACAAGATGCCGACAACTAAAATAAGACACAAAGGATCGTTAAGACAACGTAGGCATTAGTATATCTTGGACGATTGAAAACCAAAGGAAGCAATGTATGCGATCACTAGATGCCACACTTAAATTATAATCTAAGACTCCATCCGAACTATGGATAGATTAGGAATGTAGATATATTTAATGATTAAGTTGATATAAGCTTGTACCAACATTTGAACGACGTTAATAGTATAATTTAGAACCATACGCTCGAGCTCGTCCCTACGCGTAACCATTAACTGATAAAAACCAACACTAATAATGTGTATCGACATAGGGCCCGACCAGGAGAATACCAGGACGCGATACCAAGCAAATCGTTATTATTTTATTTCTGCATAGCTATCCAGGTGAGTCTCGTGAACCATCCCCTCTTTTATGTTTTAAACTGTTTTGGGGTGAACATATGCTTCCAGTGTAAAAACCAGAATGATAAACCGGTTTGATGTGACAAGGTGTGCTCTCGAATACCGAACCTTCACATTCATTAACCCAACGGGAGATTGGGCC
>JAUTDX010000687.1:0-118391 GCA_030844895.1 Ambrosia x helenae | reverse complement strand
TTGTAAAAATATGTTTTGTGTTGTATATCAACTATAACCTATTAGCAATATATAGAACAATGAGAGGATGAGGGAAATGTTTTCTTATTGATATCTCAATGTGAGGTACAATGGCTTTATTTATAGGCCTATACATTAATGATAATAGTAATGAAGAAAAATGAGTTAAGCATGTGGATGGTCACTCTATTAATAAGTAATTCATAAACACTCCCCCTTGACTATCCACATGATGAAATACGTTTAGTGATGCTGCCTCATTAAAAACCTTGCTAGGAAAACCCAGTGGGATAAAACCATAGCTAAGGGAAAAAGAGTGCAGCGCGTATTATACTCCCCCTGATGATTTAAGCTCCTTGAGTCGACACTTCGATCCTGTGAATGTTGAAGTCGAATTTGGTAAACAAGTTTTGGTAAAATATGCTTGGTTCTTTCTTCTTTGATGTATGATATTAATTTCAGGCTTCTAGTTCGTGCTCTCATGTGTGTAATTCTGTAACAAAGTCTTCATGTCAGACTTCTAGTGCCTCCTCTCGTATAAGATCAACGATCGTGTAGTTTTACATTCCCTGCATCAATAAGACTAACCAAACCTTTTTTTTACAGGTTAGTAAAATACAAACTCATGTCTTTGATACCTTGAAAGTATTAAAGTATTTGATTTTAAATCATTTCAATGTCTCCTCTCTGGAAACAAATTATATTTTATTATTAAAATCATATAAATAGATGATAAATGTAGTTGTGTATAACGAGCAAGAAATATTGCATCAACTGCATTTAAATATCGTACTTATAGACTAATAATATTTGTGATAAGAATACTTTGTTTTTATACCAAATGATCAAACTTTTAGAGATGGACTTTGACATATTAAAATGTCCAACATCTTTTGAATGTAGTTTAATTGATATATAAGAATATCGTTAAATAAATGCTCAACTTGCGTACCATCTCTTCACGAGATAATGATATCATCAACATATCTTATAATTTTTATAAACATGATATTGTTGAATTAAAACACATGATCGAGTACCTCATACTCATATCTCTTTTCTTCGAGATAAACTATCAAGTTAATTATACTATGTTTAACTCGACTATTTTAGTCCGTACATAGAAATTGTTAACTTCATATAACATATTTCATGTGCTTTTAGTTTCAATGCCTCTTGCATTTACAATCAGTCATGGACTTTCTTCCATGTACGTGAGCACACTCTTTAAGAGTTTTGCCACTTAAACCTCATAATTTAGCATATCTTTTTCCATATCATATTCAAAGAACTCATCACCAATTGTTTCACTTTCATTTCGTGTAGAATTCTCATTCAAATAATTTTGCATATCAAGTAATTGGACGACCTTTAATACATTTTAAGTATGAGTTATGTCCATTGTAAAATGTTCCACCCTCTTTTCAAGATATACTTTGATGGATTGGTAAACATATCACACATATACTCGAATTATAGGTCAAGCAACAAGTGCACTATGTCAAGAACTTTCAAAAATCCCCCTTTCAAAAGTTCTACAGAGTCTCTCGATAATGCTCAGACATTATCACTGTAAACTGCGAGTGAACTTTTAAAAGGAAATTTTTGATACAAGCTGGATAATACAATCAAACTTATGTTGCTCATTATCGGGATATCTCATGAGTTTTATAACACTCAACCCCCTTATTTTAGTCCATACATATTATATTACCATAACATAATACTTCTTAAGGTATTGATATCAATGCTGCAGGCATCATCAATCCATCAAGGACTTTTCATCTTGACCAATTACGCAAGTGCATTAACTCTTCAATTGGAAGAACAATAACATCTATTTCTCCAATATATATTGTACCATTCTTATACATTAAAGTATCATAATCACCAGGTTATGTTTATAACCTGTGGTGTATTGGTGCACAATAATCATATCCTACGATGTTTCATATTACCTTTTAAGCACTTAGTTGCTTTAGGATACTCATGAGGAGTTCCACTTATATTCAATTCAATCATATAGCAAACATAACTCAGAATTGAATCTATTTATTCTGATCATAACGTTCTCGAGAACTTACGTTACAAGATTTTGACACATTAAATCCTTCATCATGTATTTTCATGTAAACTTTCAGTGTCAAGTAAATCATGATATTTATTAGACGCATTTCAATTATCTCTTTGCATTACCAGACTAATTAATAACATGATGAAAAATCATTGTATTCACCACTGGAGAATGCATCTCCTCATAATCAATTATGGGTCTTTGCGAAATTCTTGTGCCACCAATTTTACCTTATATCATTTTCTTTTCAAATGTTGATTCGCACAAAAGACCTTTTCGTATCTATATGTTTTACAACTTTTGTTGTATGGACTAGTGGTCCAAAGCTTTTCTTTTCAATAGAGAATTCAACTCTGCCATATTTGCGTCTTTCCATTTTGGCCAATCATTTCTTTGTACTCATTCATAGGCAGATCTTAAATCTTGATCCTCATTTCAAGCGCTACATTACATAAAATTTATAACGACGTCGATTTTATTTCGATTCCATACATTTCGTAGACATGATACTATATAACGAGATCTCTTTATTTTCAGGTACCTGAGGTTCTTCTGGAACCATCATGTATAATGTCTCTTCAGGAGACCTTTTTACTATAACCTCGACTTGACCATCTTTCTTACTTGCTCCAATTTCTCGAGGACTTTTAATTCTTTGGAATCGACTAGTCTACCACGCTTCAGGCGTGCAGTAGGCTTATTGCCAATATATGATTGTCCTTCCTGGACACTCGTCTTAAATGGAGCATTAGCAGTTGGTATACGTGACTTGATTAGCTATTCATCATATTTAGGTTAGTTAATGCGTCTGGTAATTAATTCGCTAATCTCTATGAATGAATTATCCTTTAAACTTTCACATTGTTTAGTACGAGGATCAATGATATTTCATTCTAACTCTTTTTTATTTCCAACTGCCTTTTATCTCCCCCTGATGTTGGGAATGTTAATCCATTGAGATGGATATCAATTAACTGAGATGTAAATAAATCTCTTTTTGAAGGCTCTATAAATCATCATATATTCCCAATCACCTTTTAAGGTCCCATCTCCGTGCATCGTGGTGGATCAATTTCAATATATGTCGCACAACAAAAATCTTAGATGGGCAATATTTGGTTCCTGACCAAAAACCAACTATAATGGGGAGAAACTATTACCACGTATTGGCTTGATGTGAATAAATGTTACTGCATGTAAAATCAAATGTAAACATGAATTTTTTGCTTACATGATCATTGACATTGCAATCAATAGCACACGTTTTAGTGATCATCTCAATGAAAGCAATATGTGTATGAACATAAGCTATATGAAGTTCAACACTTATTCCAATGATCACTATTATCTTGGGAATTGATTAAATATGCCAATCTAGAATAATATGCTTGCTATCTTATTAGCTAAGCCATAATCAAGCAAACTTCAGGTTGCAAACTTGATAACCATTTAGACGATGCATCGATTTTAAATACTAAATGGTATCATGTTAGGATGTATCCTTTAATCACTTCCAGAACATTTAAGATACTTACCTTATTTTATATGGCAAATATATAATTTCCCTTGAGAGCAAACATTACATGCTACTTATCAGCTTGAAGGATTTTCTAGTTCTTTGTTATGTTCACATCATCATTGACCCGGTGTGGTCTAACCGGTCATGCCAATAATTATCATGATCCATAAACTTCTGGTTTATGATCGTAATGAATCTCTTGCACTTGTATGTTATGTGCACTTATGTTTGTATAATACAAATAGAGAACACGAGAGAACGGTGTATTCTCATTCAAACTATCAAGTTATATCACTTTTTCGTTTATTTTGTTCTCATATAACTATTTTCAAATTTTTCCACTTGTTGCGGCCATTCTTATTATTAACATGACCATCATTTCGTGTCTAATATTCGATCTCATTATTAACTTGGCTATTATTATAATCTTTGATGGTTGATCACATTATGACCATCATTGCAACTTTCTCAATTATCTCCATGATCATTACCTTTACTCGATTACAAAAATATGATATGATTTCAAACTTTTCATACTCTCTTAATGATATGGTTACTTCAAATTATTAGACATGTTGCACTCTTGCTTGTCTAATACACGACAAGAAATATGAGAGAATAATATATCACTATTTCAAACATTCTTTTTATACACATGTTTCCCATATCTTATTCTCGTGTAATTACTTACTTAGTGTGCAACTTCTTGTGATCGATTTCAATATTAACATGTTGACCATATTATCAACATGACGATCTTTACAATTTCCCCGTTCACCATGATCGTGACTTTTATACCGATCATTGTATAATTATCACAATATTAACTTATTTGATCTCATTAACTTGAGCATAATAATCATTTCCTTAACCACCGTGATCATGAACTTTACACGAATCATTATACCATCACATTCACTCCAAGGAATGGATTATAACTACATAACTTTCATGGTGGAATCATTACAACTTATTTAGTTATGTATATGATTACGACCTTTCACTGGTTATTATATTATCACATTCACTTCAGGGAATGGACTAGAATCACACCACTTTCATGACGGTCGTTCAATATATATATTTTTTTAACAATACTGTTGACATATGGAAACTGTTGTGTTCAACATACTCTTATGAATAATCTTTTCATCACATGAAATAAATCGAAAAATTAGTGTATGACTTTAGAAGCTTCCACATGATGACCATTAGAGAGCCTCACACTTCATGTGTAGATCTTTTCCGATAATCTAAAGATGTCAATTGTATTGCAAGAAAAAAAAATCCGTAGGGAGACATAATGTTTACCTTGCGACCAACAACCAAAATACTATATAAAATCAAAGAGGGATTCACCCAGTTGCCTGATGGTGCCAAAATCCAAAAAATATATAAAACTTATAATAATGAAAATATCGTTATTAAACTATTCGTATCTTATTAATATAAAGATGAAATACACATGCCACTATTTATAGGGCTTATATATTGTATTCCAACTCAAGCAAGAATAGTAAGTCCCAAGTTCGAAACTTCCCTGCCGTTTACCTTTTTATTTTTTTGCATTTTTAAAGAAGCTAACTGTATCTTTTTAATGAATTTGAAATCCAATCGCTACTTTTCATAAAGTAAATAAAGTAAAGACATCAAGCTCATATATGTATGATATATATACTTCTTATTAAGAACATCACGACCCTTCTGTATGTTTAGATTTACTAAAATCTACATATTTTGTTGCAATAACAATGAAAAAATATGCAAGGGATATTTAATTTTAGTGTTACATTATATTATTACTTGTTAACTTTAGTCAATAAGAAAATATTTAAATTGAAATAATCTTTCACACACCTGAAATCACCATCAAAATCACCTTTACACACCTTATCATAATATGATCCACTCCAAAAGCAATTCGTGCTGATAACGTGTTGTATATCAACTATAACCTATTAGCAATATATAGAACAATGAGAGGATGAGGGAAATGTTTTCTTATTGATATCTCAATGTGAGGTACAATGGCTTTATTTATAGGCCTATACATTAATGATAATAGTAATGAAGAAAAATGAGTTAAGCATGTGGATGGTCACTCTATTAATAAGTAATTCATAACATTTTGTAAATTTATATATAGCATTTTATTCATAAGTAAAATTTTCTGTGGTTTTCTAAAAGTAAATTCTATATAGCATGTTTAATCAAGAATGAGGTTTATCAAAGTGGTCGAGGTTCACCATTAAAATAAACCCAAATATTTTATACACCAATAAAAGTAATAATATCAAAATTATTGATCGACACTAAGAAATATATTATATTAAGATCCACGTCAAAGTATTCTAGTTTCGTCATTGAGTCCCAACCAAATTGGACTTGCTATAAATTGACATGTTGTGGAATTAACCCGTTTTGACCCGTGACCCGCCCGTTTCGCCAAGCATAGTTAAATTCATATACATAGGTTGGGTACGTTTTTGCACCCCCTCACCAAAATTCCTGGATCCGTCACTGCTCTTATCCCACTGGTCTAAGTAAGAGTATGTTAATTCTTCTTGTCATAAAGTAAAATATACAAACATGCGTATGTATAGATGGGGTATATAAGTAAAATACAAATGTAAAACATTAAGCATATGTGTATGTCTGGAAAATGTTCGATTAACGTAAATGTGTGGATAGATTACAACAACAAAAATATGTATAGAAATAGATTTATTTTTAACCCATTTGTGTAACTTCCAACACTTGCAGCTCAGTTGGTTGGTTGGTCTAAGTTTCTTTTGGGAGGCTTGGGTTTGATCCCCACTAGCTACATTTGGAGGACATAATGAGAAATGAGGGATAGGCCACGAGTTGGAGTCCTGATCTCGCCCGGGTTTTACCGGTTCTCTACAGTGGGTCTTCGGACGGGTGAGGGGTCGGGTACTTCCCGGCTCGAGAACCACCATCGGCCGAGGCTCCCAGCAAGGGAGGCCAATTTGCCGAGCCCCCTTGTGGGAGTCTCGCGGTTGTTGTGTTGGTCGTTCTAAAAAAAAAAACCATTTATGTAACGGCGATCGTCCGCTTTGTAAAACAATAATAATAACTCTTTATTTATTGTTGGACTTCTTACAAAATAAATAGATTAGATACGAATTTAAATTAGGGATGAGCAAATAGTCCCGAATAACGATACCAATCCCGTACCGAACTGAGGGTTTTTGAAATCGGCATCGGTACCTACATTTTTTATTTTTCAGGATCTGTACTACACGGTATCGGTTTTTGGTTTTTGACTAATTTCGGTTTTGATATTTTCAAAATCGGTATCGGTACAGTACCGATCTTGTCCCGAGCTATCCCTAGTGTAAACTATATTCTTAGAACAATAATGTTTAGGTCGGATTCTGTATTTCTGAGTCTTTATTTATTAAAAATAGAATTTATCGATAACATATTATTTTAATTAAATTCATTGCATTATCCCTATGTTGATAGTCGAATCTAACATATTCTTAAAATTTCAAAAAGATGTTCTCAAACTTAATTATGCAATATTGTCACGAGGTTTAAGGGGGTGTTGCTTTAACCGATCGCTCCACACTTGGAGCTTCCACCCACAAAGTATTTAGTAGTGGTATTCCTACGTGTTAGCGGCAATGTGATTTCAGTTGTTATTGGTCCGGTTCGTTATGATACCAGTATTAACACTTAGTATAACAAACAAAAGAGAAAACATAAATACAAAATAAGTCGTGATATAGATAAAAGGATATAGACACGTGTTTATAGAAATGAATACCGGTGACCATTCCGATAACGTGTTTCTAATAGTATGTATAATGTTCCGTTTCTTAAACACATGACATTTTATTTTGTATTACAGGTTCATTAAATAACTATAAAATATAGTATAAATAAGTGACGGCTTATCTTTTCATGATTCATCTATTATTATATTGGAAACCTTTGGGATAGAAGTAAGGTTTGCCTATATCTCACTTTCCCTAGACCCAAACAATAGCTTCTTGCTATGGGATTATACTGGGTATGATTGTTATTGTTGTTGTATTGTTGGAAATAACAGTGGGTGCACCTTGCTGTAATTTTGTGAAGGATGCTTCTTGGGTTGGGGTGTTTAGTTTGTTGTTCCAGAAATAGTTTTAGGCTCCGGATATTCACACAAGTGAGCTTTTTATTCACACAACCCTATATGGCCCGTAGAGGCCTCTACGGGCCGTAGGGTTCAATTTTTGACTTATCTACGGCCCGTAGAGGCCTCTACGGGCCGTAGATGAACATGAAAAACGAGGTACGAGGTTCAGTCCTGACTACCAATGATTGTGATCCCCTCTATGGCCCGTAGAGGCGTCTATGGCCGTAGAGAGGTTTTTTTTTTTTTTTTTTTTTTGTTAGATTGTGTTAGAATGTATGTGTTAAGTTTGTTTTTATAAAAAGTAAAATAGCATAATCAACAATTTTTTTTATAAATAATTTTTGAGTTCTTATTTCCGCTGCTTGATATTAGATTAACAATTTATGGTCAAGATAAAGATGTCTAATTAGGTATTGAATTTTGTTACTTTTGATTGTTCCAATAGTAACTTTAATCGGATGGATAAGTCATTTCTTCAGTTTTATTGTTAAATTTAATAGTTTTTTTAGGTATGGAATTTAGTTTATACAGACAATTGTTTTGTTTGAGAGTATTATTTTTGGTTAAATAACGTTTTAATATCATTTTATTATTAAGTTAAAAAAATTTTGTTTATGCTATTTTACTTTTTATAAAAAAAAACTCAACACATCCATCTTCTCTACGGCCCATAAGGGTCTCTACGGCCCATAAGGGTCTCTACGGCCTATAAGATTGTCGCTTCGTGACCCTGATTACTGTCCGGTCAGCTTCGCTTCATTTATCAGAGTGCTTATAATGATCAAATATCGTATGTCCATCCAGCTTCGTGACCCTACGAATAGTTACACCTTCGTATTACTTATCTTTGAATGGAGTATGATCATCTATCCTGTGGCCTTACAGTTCCTCTATTCGGGTCCCTGAAACTCCAACCGTATCGACAGTTACAATTTTAATTTTTTATTTTTTTCATTTAATATGTAACATATTGGGTCTTCTTTTGTTTGAGAGTATTATTTTTTTGTTAAAGAGCGTTTTATTATCATTCTATTTCATATGTAAAATTGATATGTCATATTAGATTTCTAAACTCCGGGGTATAATGTAGTACTAAATTATGATGATCCGGTGTAACTTTGTTTCTATAATGTATAATGATTTATTATGTAGATTTTTTTTTGTTTTTATTATTTTACCTATACAATAAGAAATCAAAACGTTTTTTTTATAAAAAAACTTATAAAACATAATTAAAACAACAAAATACAAAAAAAACCAAAAAATCTACTGGCCCGTATAGGGCTATATGGGCCGTAGAGGGAACATATCTACGGGTCGTAGAGCTCTCTACGCCCGTATAGGTTTGGAACTTGGTCGTAGAGGCCATATATGGGTCGTAGAGACCCTTGCCTCTACGGCCCGTAGAGGTCTCTACGACCCGTAGACAAAAAAAAGGTTTTTTTAAAAAAAATGTTATTTTTATAAAACAACTTCAAATTTTTTAAAAAAAATTGTTTTCCTACGGGTCGTAGAGACCTCTACGGCCCGTAGAGTTCTATTTTTTAAAAAAAATTTGGCTTTTGGACTTATATATTATATATTTTTTTTTCCATAAGGAAACCAGCGAACTGGTAGCCCAGATGGTCCCCATTGTTACAATAAGAATGTTATGTGTGTTTGTGATAATATGCTCAAGATCGATCCTGTCCCAACCCGTTTTCTTTTTTTATCATTATCTACGGCCCGTATAGAGCTCTACGGGCCGTAGTTATCATAAACATCCATCTCTTCCTTGTTCATTCTTAAAAAAAATAAGGCTTCTTCTACGGGTCGTAGAGCCCTCTACGGCCCGTAGGTAATCATCACCAATGATTGTATGATTGCCAATCATTGATAATGATTACCTACGGGCCGTAGAGGGCTCTACGACCCGTAGAGGAAGCAAAAAATGGAGTCTACGGGCCGTAGAGCCCTCTACGGCCCGTATAGGGTTGTGTGGATAAATTTCACACCATGTAGTCTAAGCAAAAACCCCCGTCCAACCATCAAAAAACCACGGGGTGGTGGTTGCGTAGATAGGTTTTAAAAAAATAAATATAAAAGTCACAGCCACTAAAAAATGTTAACAACCAATAAAAAATCATCCATAACCAAAGAACCAACTAAAACCATCCACCTCATCCTCACCTTTTGCCTCACTCCTGTGGAAATCTCCCCTCAACCTACCCCACGCCACTTTCCCCGCCCCACACACTGTGTACCTTAGTAATGAAAGTTTAGCTTGCCTTGTCAGAAAAAAAAAAAAAAAAAAAAAAAAGAACGTATTCCAAGTATCGTTATTATATCTTTAGTTTTAGGTTTACACTTTGTAGTTGTTAAACTTGAAAAGGTTTTGATCATAATGTGGATTTATATTGGGTTGTAATCAGTGAGTATAAAAACGTAGCTAAAATATCTTTAGTAACTATTGATCATAAAAGGCCATTTTTATGTAACACTTGATCAAAACAAATTCCACTATGAACTAATATTAGGTTTAAACTGAAGTTAATGGGATTTTTCTCTTTTATGCACCGAATTTTTGGTCAATATGGGCCCGGTTATGTTCTGCTCATCACAATAGTATGTAGCAATTGAAAGATACACAAAGAGAGACATCCGTAAAGAGAGACATCCGTCATGTGTTTTATATCAATCAAAAATAATTAAAACATATGACTGGTGATTTTAGACCAACATCGGTGCAATTGGTCACGATACCGTTAAAGTACACATACACTCGCTATAGCTTACGGTTACAAAAGAATACTCTATTACGAATACAACTCTCTTCATTTAATTTTATTGTGCCACATTAAAAAAATACTATGAAATATTTTAAGGATCATTGAGCTAAATTCACCAAGTTCATTTCAACAAAGTTCGACTCATCTCACAACTAGCTAAACTTCGAATAATTTTTAAGTATTATTGTACTATATAGTAATGTATTATTTGTACATTTTATTATAAATAAACTTTAACTTTTTACCGTTTGATATACAAAATTAAATTTAAAAAATAATTTTAACAAATCAACCATTACCTATACACACATGATTATGTGTTTTTATTGGTGTCTTGGTGTGTGTGAACTAGTAACCTTAACATGATATGATGCCAAACAAAGTACAATTCATATAATGTGCGCAGATAAGCTTTGATCAAGTGTTGCATAAAATAATCTAAGACTTTATGAAATTATTCATATATGAAATGAAACTGATTATAGCGTGTATTAAACAATGCCTTGTACATTAATTAATCAAATATCAAAGGTTAAAACAAACGCTATGAATCAAATTCTTGAAAAAAGTAAAAGCATCAAATTCTTAAAAAAGAAAAAGAAAAAAAAAGCAATTTCCTTTTGTATCATTCACATATTCTCTAGTATGACTATTTAGGTATTTTAGTTCTCTTTTTACAATATACAAATAAAAAATCATAGTATGACTATTTGTATATTTTTTAGATTAAGACAAATCTTTGTTTAGCAGTGCACAATTGCACATAGAACTCAAGATAACAATAAAATGTTTATAAATGCTCTCAACAAAATCAACTATGGTTTCATAAATTCACAAGAGGCCTGTTTAGACAAAAATATTACAAACACTAAAGGTCGGACCCTCCAACTCATTTCGTGTTGATTTTCAAGACCCGATGGTGAGACCCATCTCACACGGTTATTTATCAAAATCAAGCAGCCGAAGCAGATCAACTTACTAATTTCTGCAGCCTCTTCTCAGCCATTTTGGCAGCCTTGTTCTGGGGTTCTAGCACGAGCGCGTGCTTAAAATCTGCAAGCATAAGAATATTGAAAAGGCTTATGATTAAACAATAACTGCGTATGACAAATCAATGGTACAAAATGCAATACGATAGTATTAAACCAAGTGGCAAAAACAGTAGATAACGAAAAAGAAATGCAGGAAAACCTTGAATAACAAATACCCTCGTCAAAAGAAAATAAAAACATTTGTTTATTGTGGTTATTTATTTATTCAAGAAAAAGCCCCTCAACCTAATTTTGTTATATTAAAATCCCTAAACCTGCAAAAAATACACGAAAAAAGTTCCTCAGCACAATTTTGGTATATTGAAGTCCCTAAACTTGTCTAAAATGAATGCGAATGTGAATAAATAAATAATTACTTCTTACCCCCTTAAACTCGTCAAAATTTGATGAAGTGACATTCCACATTTTTGCACAATGAAATTTATACCTTGGCTAATTAAAGATGTAATAAGTCATTTTAAATGTTTTTTCACAATTGCATGTAACTTTTAGACAAGATTACGGACTTTAATATAACAAGATTGAGTGAAAGAACTTTTTTCCGTGTGTTTTTTAGTTTTTTACAAGGTTAGGGACTCTAATATGCCATAATTAGGTTGAGAAACCTTTTCATGCAAAATAATACAGTATAGTGGTTTTTTAAGGCAATACCCCTTTTTTATTAATAACGACAACAATAATAATAACTTCGGACCGGAGAAAAGTATTCATTTGACAAGGCTAACTGTTTATCAAGGCCATACATACCCTAGGAAAACAGTCGGCTCTTTCCCACATCTCTCCAAATCATGAACACAAAGAAAGAAAAACTAAAACATGACACTTTCTTTCCCATTATTTGAAAACTGTAGGGCATATGTGTCAAAATTAGCAGCTTTATTATTATGGGAACTTCCAAAATAAGATACATACCTTGAAGAGCATCCTTATAATACAAAACTGATTCTCTAGCAGTTCCTCGCCTCAAGTAAGCCTTTACATTCTGCAAAAAAATAAATAAATAAATAAATAATAGTTATTATTCAGCTTGCATCCATTAATAAAAATAGAAGTGATTTGTAGACAATTAATTTGCACACAATTTTATATGCTTGGACTTTTTTACTCTTAATACATCATTTTTTACCATTTGTTGTGTAAGGCTAAAATAGACCAAACACATAATGTTGTGCATCAGTGTATGAACTCAAAATTGTGTGCAAAATCACCTCCCTTTAGTAAAGTAGTAACAAACGTACAGAACTAGGTGACAGTTTGACAGAACAAGCAGATCGGATAACAAGTCAAAATGGGGAGTTTGGGTAGCCTAAAATACTTGTCTGCAAATATTTTTAACTATTAATACGGCAAAAAAGAATAACCAATCTTTTCAAATAAAGCCAATTAAAAGGTTTGATGCATTAATATACACTTTGAAACACTTTCAACCTGGCCAATCCATTGACCCAATAAGTATAGGACATAAACAAAATGAACCATGCACAACTAAATGGATCAAAAGTGCCACCTCTAACATACCCTAATAAAGACCAAACAAGAAACAACAAACACGCATCACAATGGTACAGTGACAGTAAAATAGACATAATTTGAATGACTGCTGACCTTCTTGTCAAGTGAGATTGCTTTGGTGCAGTCTTCCTCAGCTTGTTGAAAGCTGAAATATAACCCCATCATTATGTCAATGTATACACAGTCACATACATATATGATATTAAAAAACATAGTTTTAACAAAAAAAAATCAGGGACTGAAAGCTTACCATCCTAATTCTAAGTAGGCAGCTGCTCTGTTGCAGTAGAAAGTAGCATTAGATTCGTCCAACTTAATAGCTTCAGTATAATAGGTTATAGCTTTATTAAACTGTTTTCCCTTGTATGCAGCATTTCCCTGAAACAATACAAACCAAAAATTAAATACTTAAAGTTCATTTAATTTTCGGTGTCCTCTAAATAACATGAAGAAAAGTTCAGATTAGCAAGAGTTAAACCGAAAGGGTCGGTTTGGTTGGCTGAAATGAAGCGGGCAGGGTAATGGAATGAATCAATAAATTCCACTATCATGTTTGGTTGGTGTGTAAGAACACTATGTGTTTTAATATGAAAAGTGGAATTACTTATAAATAAGGGTTGTATAACTTTTTTCTGCTTTGTACATTTGTTAATAAAAAGTATTCAACTTATTATGTACATATAATGCAAATGAAACAATATCGAAACAATATCAGCTCTTAAAACCTCAATTGAGATGGTAAAAATATTGATTTAAAAACTGCATGTAACTTAAAGATGTTAGACTATGGCTGCAAATGAATCTCAACTCGACTACTTTAGGCTAAGCTCGAGCTTGGAATACAATCTCAACTTGAAAAGATAGAATACTTATAGAAAAATTATTCTCGATTACCAAACTTCAAATGTATATATGTATAAATTATATCAAGTAACAAAAC
This sequence comes from Ambrosia x helenae, assembly GCA_030844895.1. Classification (NCBI taxonomy): domain Eukaryota; kingdom Viridiplantae; phylum Streptophyta; class Magnoliopsida; order Asterales; family Asteraceae; genus Ambrosia; species Ambrosia x helenae. The sequence goes on along the minus strand of JAUTDX010000687.1, from coordinate 104,379 downwards.
TCATTCCAAATATACATAAAACGATCACAAGTCAAAAACCCTTTGCAGTAACAACAATAAAAGCTTAACAATAATATCATTTGTAGATTTTTAATTTATATATATTTATAAAATACACGTACATAATACATAAGAATTGAAAATCTAAATAAGAGCTCGAGCTCGATCTCGTATTTATGCTCAAGCTCAATCCGAGCTCAAATTGCTCGATAAAAGCTCTACTCCTTTGCAGCCCTATGTAAAACAGCCAATGTAATGATATATGTGACATGCTACATGCATTCAGACCAGTAGCATTGAAATATTTGTAAGCGAGTAGTATTTTTATCATATTCCAACACATAGTTCAATCGCCATAACCCTAGCTATTTGATAAATACAAGAAATTTTCAAGTCCAAAAAGTAAGCATGGGTATATACATCCATGCAAAAAATCAGAACATGAACAAATTCATACCGACATGCAACAAAAACAAAAGAGTAAAAGAGTAAAACCTTCTCCTTTAACAATTCAGAAGCCTCCATGTTGCCATTTAAGTCTAAAGATGGAGGCAAACTAGTAACAGCACTAACTTGCCCTTGTAATGACTGGTACATGTCCAAGACAGTATCTAGAAGAAATTTATCAGATCCATGATTTGCAATAAAAGAAACACCAATCAGAGAATCTTCATGCTTTCCAAAAGGAACAGCAACCTGGAGATGATTTGTACAATAGTTTAAAAAGTGGGATTACCGAATAAAACAATAAGCTAATGGAGTTATTCCCATATAGAACTTACCTGACAGCAGCCGGACATTGTAGTGATGCTTAACAAAGGAGAAGTTCGATCAAGAAATTCCGTTAATAAAGTTTTCTTTGAATTAAGTTTTAATGAAGTATCAGCAACCGTAGGAACAACTAAAATTCCATCATCCTGTAAACAAAAAAAATGCATCAATTAACATCATGTAAATGCTTGTAACCACGATACTTATTCAAATAAAGCATGAAAATTGATGTAGATAACACCATAGTTGTTAAAAGCCATCGATTCTTGCGCCTAGGCCCATTTTTTAGGCGAGGGGATGCATTTGCGCTTTGAGTCGAGGAAATTGCGCTTTAATTCTCCATGTGATGGTTTAGGCACACATTCCCAAATTCCGGAGAGTTTACAGCCAAATTCTAAAACTTTGATACTAACTACATGAAAAAAGTTACATATTATTTTAATATATTTTCTTTGTTCACTTTTATTATCTCATGCCCTTGCTTCTTTTGCGCCTCACGCCTAGGCCCCAGGCGAGGTCTATGCGCCTTGAGTGCGTCTTGAGTGCGCCTAGTGCCTTTGATAACTATGGATAACACCAAATAATGGTATCACATAAAACAATTAAAGAGGTTGTATTGTTGCAACCAGCCTCTCTATTCATACGGGCTAGAGGTAAGGTTGTCTACATGTTACCCTCCTTATATTCTACCTTAGCTTTGTTATTGGTGGGATTTATTGAGTATGATGATGATGATGATGATGATGATGAAAGAGGTTGTAAGCACAAGAATACACTTTGGATGACTTCCGACCCATTTGATCCAATTCCTTTATAACTATATATTTTTCTATCTTAAGTGTTTAACTGGTTTTACAGTCTAGCCCTTTTAGTTCTAGTAATGAGAATACAAACACTTTGCACGAAGATAACACCAAATACTGTCATCAGACCTCAGAAGCATTAAGACGGGCCCTTTTTCGACTAATGTAAGAAACCTGACATTGAGATAAATATTGATGCACGCACATTTTCACAGCATTAAACCTAAAATTAGACTATTTTTCACTAAATTTAATTAGATGTATTAACTACCACCCAGCCGATCAGCAACCTCATAAACAAGTACTTCTTTTAACTGCAAATTTTAACACCTAAATAAGACCTAGCCTTGCACTTGCAAGAATATATACCCACACCACTTTTGTGGGGGACAAGCACCATATGACTAGACCACAAGGTCATGCATAATACTTGAGTAGCTTCTTCGAAGCAAGAAAAGACATGACAATGCAGAAACAAGTACCCTGAAATCGACAATCATCCAGGTAAGGGGTGAAGAGAAGGTGTTTAAAAGAAATTTAATCTTAATTTTAAGCACTAATTTATCTTTTAGTCATTATGTAAAGTACCTTTAGAAGATTGCGTAGAGCTGCTCGCATTTCAGTCCTGACCTTGTAATAAGCTTTAATATTTTCATGATTAGCTTTAATTACAGCATGAATAGAATCAGATACATTAGATCCTAGCTTAGGCTTGACTGTATTAACCCATTCTTCATGATTGGTTTTAAATTCATATCTGAAAAATTTATAATCAGCTGTCATCAATTGTTGCAGTGACAAAGGCATTAAAATCCACATATAAAAGTATAAAAAATAGAAAAATTGCAAAAGAGTGTGTGTTTGATATCCTATCTCATGAACCACAACAATAAATGCAATAAAAAGTTAAAAACATGGAAAAGATTATCATACCTCTGTAATAATAACATTGCTGAAGAGAGCGCTTTCACAGTATATGTTCCATTTTGCAGGTTTGATGTCTGATCATGGAAATATTTTAGGCTTGGAACGTTTGACATAATATACTGACCAATATTCATATGCTTTGGTGCTTGATCTGCAGAAAAAATTAACAAAAAAAAATAAAAAAGACAATATGCAGTTAGGTTCAGTATATGCACCCTTCTATTTGAAGATCCTCATAGGCATAAGTAGTATAAACATGAATATAAACATCTTATGAAGGAACTTACAACCAGATAACTTCTCAGTTACTTTGCTAACTATATATACAGTCTTCTGTTGAGGAACTTTAGATAGCTGAAATAAATCATCTGCCACTATTATGCGCCTTGTCCTTCTAGGTTCAACTGGGTTTAATTGAAGAAGAACATGTCCGACATGATGCAATATGGTAGGATCACGAGCAAATATTCCTGAAATATTTTAACCATAAAAAATACATTGTTTGAATAGAGTCATAGACTATAAGCTAAAAGGTAAATGAAGATCAGAATATGGGATAAAGAGATTCAGAATAGGTCTGTCAATTTTACACAAACTAAGAGGCTCAATACTCTAAATAAATCGTATTTATGCAGACCATTGATTGTGAAACAAACTGAAGACTTCCACAGACATTTAGTTTGACAAAATTACCTATGAAGTAAATGAAATTATTAAAACATACCGAGACTACATACCAACAGTGTCTAAACTCTGTGAATTTGGCAGAACTCCAATAGTGGATACAAGTCCATGTGAAGGACGAAATCCAAGAACGCCACAAAAGGAAGCTGGAATTCTCACTCCGCCAATTGTATCAATACCTGGACAAATAGCAAATGCAGTTTACCAAAGGAAAAAAAATCTCACATTTCTCAGCATCAAATGTTGTTTTATTCATCAAATATCAAATAGATCCTAGTAACTTTTAAATCTCGAATTTCAGTTCCTTTTTTTTGGATTGCTACAAGTGCTTGTTTATGTCATTTATAAACATTTGCGTCTACAAAGAAAAGAACAATACCAATAGCGAAGTCAACAAGCTCTGCTGCAACAGCTACGGCTGAACCACTAGAAGATCCACCAGGAATATTAGACGGCATTGCTGGGTTTGTTGGGGTCCCATAATGTGAATTTTCTCCAGTTATCCTGAAAAAATAGTTCGGTGCTCACTTTTAAAATGCATGGTAAAACTTTATCATTGAAAAATCAGGAAAATAACATAGTATCACAACAAACAAAATGAATCGGAATCACAAAACTTCCTTTACATTGAGTAAAGATATTTTTATCATCATCTTTAAAACTTAAATTGCCAAACTGTGCGTTACTTCTTCTCTTTAAGACAAATTAGAAGTTAGATTACGTAAAAGTCTTAATAAAACAAAGATAAAAAGAAAAACAGAAGAAGTACCCAAAAGATAACTCATCTATAACAGTCTTGCCAACACAAGTAGCCCCATTCTTCAACAAAGTAGTAACAACAACCGCAGTCTTCCCCGCTTCCTCATGAGTTCTTTTCCAATCTGGGCTCCCAAAGCCAGTTACATATTCTTTCACATCAAACCTACAACATACCAGCAGAATTCACAACAATTACTCATTCGTTTCTAAGTTAAATCACACGGGCACGCTTCAAGTGCAAAACTGACACGATTTTACGACTCATATTGCCAAATTAAACCAAGCAAAAGCTTAATCGTTCTACTTGTTTACTTGCTTAATACAGATAAGGTGTTCTACACAAAAACATAAAAAACCTACATTTTAAGCAAAATGATACTACATACCTCCATCCCATAAAAAAGTTGTCCACTCCACCAAAAAATACTTAGACTACTTGTTTTAAGATACTTCTATCCAGATTACTTATTAGTCAAGTTAACGATCATCAAATGACATAAGCAAGCACTTGGACTATTGGAGCGGACACATACAAACACATTAAATATATTGCAAAATATTTCATTCAAGTGCATAACAGCAACCACACACATGATAAACACATTACACATACCTCAAAAAGATGCTCATTCGAGTGCATAACAGCAAATATATTGCAGAAAGATGTCCATTATTCGAGTGCATAACAACAATGGCACACATAACAAACACATCACATGTACCGCAAAAAGACGTTCATTCAAGTGTATAAAGGCACACATAACAAACGCATCACATGTACCGCAAAAAGATGTTCATTCAAGTGCATAACAACAACGGCACACATAACAACCACATTACATTTACCGCACAAACATTCGACTGCATAACAACCATACAGTCATACACAAAACTCTCTGTCTAAAATTAAACTTCCATTAACACTCTAGCATCATCATTCATCCGGCAATAATCCATAAACACTTCCTAAAGATATCTCTATCTAGATTACTGATTCATCAAGTTAACAATCATAAAATATCATAAGCAAGCACCTGCAGGCTGTAGCAACCTGACACATAACAAACAGATTACACATATCGCAAAAAGAAATGCTCATCCAAGCGCATAACAACAACGAACACATATCAAACACCTTACATACATCACAAAAATATGTTTGTTCCAGCGCATAACAACAACCGAACACATCAAACATCTTACATACATCGCAAAAATATGTTCATCCGAGTTCATAACAGAACCAACACATAACAAACTTACTGCTGTTCAAAAAAAAAACATAACTAATTATTGCAAAAAAAAAAAAAAAAGCTCTTTCATTCAAGAGTTCACATATAGTGCCTAACATCAACCAAACACACTACATATATTGCAAAAAGATGTTCATTTTCATTCCAGCTGATAACAGCAAAAACACACATAAAAAATATGTTCATTCTACCATTCGAGTGCATGATAACAGCAACAGTACACATAACAGACATATAACCGTCTCTGTCTGGATTATCCAGTTGATAATTAAAATAATAATTAAAACACTTAACAATCATTTATGCACAGAAGGAGAGCAACAAACTCACACATCATCCATTGCAAAAGTTAATCCAGAGAGAAGCTGTTTGGCAGCAGGAGGAGGCGATTGAGGAAACGGAATCAGCTCAAACCGCTCTATAAAAGCTCCATAGTCTTCTTTAATCGTACGGCTGCCTTTTAATCTACGCCGCCGTGTCTCGGCGGTGAGGATCAGGAAACCGGCGACGGTGACGCCGATCACGATCCATACTTTAGGGTTGGAGACACTGTTTTTTATATTAGAGGTTAACGACATGAAGTGTTGATTGATTGATTGATTATTATTGTTATTATTATTAGGTGTGGTTTGTGATGAGTTATTATGATTATTGGTTTTGGTAGGGTTTTAGGGAGAGGCGTAGGGTTTTAGGAGGAGGAGGGAAAGGAAGGTGTAGGACGTTATCGTGCGCTTCACGACAGGGAATTAGGAAAGGACGGGATGAGTCGGCTGCTATTGTGCGCGTGTGTTGCCAACAACCCACGGGTATATTCGTGAAAAGAAATAAAAAAAAAATACTGTGTACAAATATTATGAGAGAACTACACGGATAGTTCCTGTGGTTTATACGTTGTAGCATGTTAAGGTACTAACTTTTTTTTTAACTCCTTAAGGTCGTATGGTTTACATTTGGTAACACGTTGAGGTATTAACATTAACTGCCGTTAAAAACTAACAGATTCCGTTAAAAAGTTAAGGTTGAGGGACTAAACTTGATCACCATGGATATACATACATACCTACTACCGCCACTCACCACCTTCACCCACCCACCGCCGCTGCCACCCGCCGTCACCCACCACCGCCGACATCCAATACCACCCAACACCACCGTCACCGCCGCCACCACCCAACCAAACTTGATCACCTGGATATACATACCTGCAACACAGTACATACGATTGACACACGCAATCTTATGCTTTGTTCAATAACATTTTTCAATCTTATGCTCTGGCAATAAATTAGGACCAAATCTCACTGCAGCTCACATCTCATTCACTTTCAATCTTATGCTCTGTTCTATAACATTTTTCCGGTGAACCGAAAACAAACCCAAAACACCAAAAAAATATTATCACTACCTATCTTTACCTTAATAGTAACCGCTGACCACGTCTTTAGATTTAGGAACCTTTTGTAGAACTCAATACAGTTTTCCGCTTAACCTGCTCGTTCTCAGGCGATTTCTTTTTCTGGCTTCTTTTTCTCCATAAGGTATTAAATTAGATAGTAAATGATTTCCTATGTATTTGATTATTTTTAAATGCTTGAAAATCAAATTTCTAGTCGTATGTCCATAAATTCCGATATAGGAGGAAGAAGATAACTAAAAATGCATATTTTAATGAATTTATATTATTATTATTATTTAATAAATGACTCACTGGTTTGACTATATTTAACTATCTGACACAAAGTTTTTTTTTATATTATATAATTTGGTTGGGTGGTGGTGGCGGTGACGGTGGTGTTGGGTGGTATTGGATGTCGGCGGTGGTGGGTGACGGCGGGTGGCAGCGGCGATGGGTGGGTGACGGCGTGTGGCAGCGGCGGTGGGTGGGTGGGTGAAGGTGGTGAGTGGCGGTAGCGACGATGCTGGGTGGCGGCGGTGGCGTTGGATGGCAGCGATGGTGGGTGGCGGTGGTGGTGGGTGGGGAAGAAAGAATTTTTAAAACTTTCACAATTTGGCAAATTTAGTCCCTCAACCTTAACTTTTTAACAGAATCTGTTAGTTTTTAACGACAGTTAATATTAATACCTTAACATGTTACCAAATGTAAACCATAGGACCTTAAGGAGTTAAAAAAAAGTTAGTACCTTAACATGTTACAACGTATAAACCACAGGGACTATCCGTGTAGTTCTCTCAAATATTATTGTCCCGTGAGTTTTTTAAAGCATGTGTAGTGGGGCGTCAATTTGGGCCGTAATCTAATTTTAGCGCCCCAAACATCATTATGAGGAGGCCTTAAAGGGCGCTAAATTCCAAAAACAAACTTTGAGCGTTAAAATTTTAACGCTATTTTTTCTTGGATTTTGTGCCACCTTCTTTCAACCAATAAAAACAAAGGAAGGGGCGCTAAATTTTTTTTTTTTTTGCCCACTACAAATGGACTTAGTTTTTATCGGGGCAGGTCGGACATGGGGTGCCATAGTGTGGTGTGAATAATGAATAGTTTGGTTAGCGTTAAAGAGGAAGAAATGTGGCATAGGCTATAATCTAATCAAATCGAGATATGTGAAGTGGATGTGTAGTAAGGCGTCAACCCACTCACTACACATGGTCATAGTTATTTGATTCCACTCCTAGGTAAAGAGTAATTTCATCAACGATTACAATTGTTACAGTATATGATGTCCTATACTTAAGCAATGATGCAAGACAAAGCAATTAGTTCAATAGGCAACTAACGACGACCGAATGCAAATAATGTCTGCATGTCAAGGATATCACAGAGTGTAACACCCCATTTTGTGATCAAATAAAATAGAAATGTTTATGAAATTTATGTCGTGTGTATTATATGATCTTGGCGTAAATAGTATGATTATTTGATATATAAGAATCTAGTCAAACCAATAGTATTATAAGAGATCGTTTAGTTAGATTAACTAAAAGTATTATATTTGACCCTACTCTATTTTAATGAAACTTAGGTCAAAGCATAGATAAAAATTAGCTCGTCTTAAGAGTATATTTGAAAGTTCGTAAAACGCAAGATGTTAAAAGTTATACGAGAAAAATAAGTGAAGCTGTGTAATTAATTATAATTTTGTTATATAAATAAAACTTCATACACAATATGTTTGTAGGTATATTAGTATGAAGGAAATGGAAATTTCTATATAATTGAATTGCATCCATAATGTGGTCATTGGAAATATGAATTCATGAATCCATATCAAAAATTTGGAAAGAAGAGACCTTCTGTGTCCCCATCGAAGCATGAATGAAAAATAGATGGCATTTGAGAGTTATTCATCGAAATAGCTGAAGGGATAGACCTGTGTGTGTTTGCTCCCATGTCCCACATCGACTCAAACAAGAAATCCACCGTCCATCCAATACTATATATATAGGAACCTTCAGTATATTAGATAGTTACATTAAATCTTAAGGGAACTCTCTAGTATAGAGAATCCCTAACCTACGATACCCCGTTGGGTGTTGTTATTAGTCGTTTTTCGAGCACGAGTAGGAGCCCGAGTAGGAAGACTCAACATCCGCTTACCGTAGATAGTTAGAGGTATGCTCTCATTTAAGCTTATGTTTTGTCAATAATTATTTTATATTGATGTTTTTAGTAGTAGTTAGCATTATTATTTTTAGGTATTAGGATTATTATTAGGGGTGGATTTTGGGTAGCCTAGCCTTAGTTAGGCATGGACTGATCACCCATGCTTAAACAAGGCAGCGTTAACCAATATCCAGCCATGATAATAACTAGTTAGGTGAACCATTACCTAACCTAGGATGATGTAATTATACCAGGACCCCGAGGTAGTACCCGGTTGTAATAGCAAGGTGTTAAGCAGCCGTGAAACAGGTGAGTTTATGAATGTTTTACTATGTGAGCATGCTTGTCCTAACTGGTAATTGCTATAATTGTATTCATGACTGTTGTACGCATGCATATAATCTGCACATACATACACGATATATGGGGACCCTTATATGTGCCGCTGCGGTGGGATTTGTCAGTACTACGCTGCGGTGTAGCTGGCATTAACTGTATGGTAATGAAAGTCAAGGACCCGGTGAGGGTACCAGATTGACGTAAAATGTCAAGGACCCGGTGAGGGTACCAGATTGACGTAAAATGTCAAGGACCCGATGAGGGTGCCAGATTGACACAAGGGTTATGATGACATGGGCGGGTACAAGTCATGAATAATTGAAATAATGTGGTTTATAACTTGTGTATATTCATGAACTCACCAGCATTGTCTGACGTCGTTTTAAGCATGTGTCACAGGTAGAGATGGCTAGTTCTTGCGCATAATGTTTATCCTGGACCCGTGTGACAAGTGGAATAGATAAGCTAGTTCGTGTGGTTTGATGAAAAAGTTCTATATCGCCGGCTAGGAATAGTTGATAACGTTTTGTACCTTTAAGTTTCCAACTTTTGTACCTCGGAGTTTATATTAATATTAATAAATAAGAAGTTTTATCTGTAAGTTGGTATCAATTGTGTATGTTGCATCCTTATCTGGGTGTGGGCGTCACAGTTGGTATCAGAGCCAAAGGTTTTAGCGAATTAGGTATGTGATAGGATACCTAGGCTTCAACCTTCAAGATTAGAATTGCCTAAAGTAAGTTTTATACTTGAATTAAATTTTTAGATAAGGATGCTTAGAATAAGAAAGACCCGATTTCATCCCTAGGCCTACTACTGTTAGTTATGATGTAGATGTTATGGATAAAGTTTTGTACGGCCTCAATTAAGTATAGAATTTTGAATGATTAAGTGGGATGTGGAATACCAGAGAATTAGAAAACGTAAATGTCCAATTGTCTAGGACACGAGACCTTCGCAAGAACTAGCTGAGGCAAAAGCCCGGTGAGGGCAATAAACTTGTGTGTATGTGCTATATTTGAAAATTTGATGCACTATGTATATTACGTGAAGTAGCTAGTGTAGTTGCTTGTGTATGAATAAGATACTAAAGTAGTATTTTCTTGGAAACCTAGAAAACGAAAATCTTCATATTGTAATCAGAAGACCTTCATTTCTTGTCACCCTCGTACTTTTAACTGGAAGAAAGATGCTATCAAACCCCATGTATAGTTAAGTAAAATGGAAACTATCTTGGAAATAAGCAATTGCCTCGAAATGGACAAAGTTATGTTTGTTGTTCATGTGTTTAAATTTGGCGCATTATTATGGTGGAGGATATAGAGAAACAAACATGAGGCAACGATTTTTCGGATAGTTTAACCGGGAAGATATTATTAGGATCGTTTGCTTAATACTTATGTCCTTCAAGGAATAGACAGCACTGAAATAGGTTTATGTAACCTGAGCTTGAGAATAAGACATTACATGAATTTATCACCAAGAAGTCTCGACTAGTTCCTAGCAGCTAAATCATGTTACCATATTCATTTGGAGGATGCCTATAAAATACCTCATATTCATTAAGGCAACCAAACCGACTACATATTCTGCGACGATAGACATCGAGCAACCATCGCCACGACCTAGCAGTAGAAAACCCCAGATCATGCCTCTAAGATAAATTGAGACAATCATCAGAAGAATAGGAAATTCATTTTTGAGATGTTAAGAGGCAATGTGGACCCTACCTTAGTGTCTGACATGTAGAAAAGAACATTTTGATCCATATCACGAGTTAGTAAGTAGAAATTATAAGACCCTGGACACATCGATCGTGACTACAGAAAGCCCCATAGGTGTTTTGAATGTAGAGAGAGACATGGCAATTTAAGGATGACTGCTCTAAGAGACAGTAGAAGAATGACTGAACAGAGCAAGAGAGAAAGCTTTTTCCATATAACTGAAAAGGTCGTAGGAACCCTGACATGATAGTTGGTACATTCCTCCAAAAATCTTATATGTTGATACTAGTGCAGATAGAAGTTTTATATCTGAGCAATTTAGAGTTTTGATTAATCAGATTCTCTGTAAGTTAGATAAACTCTTTATAGTAGAACTAGTAGATGGAAGGGAAGAAGAAATTGGAAATTTTATTAAAGATTGCATTATCCTGGTTAGTAATACCTCAGTACCCATAGACTTGCTAGCAATGAAACTTGGAGAATTCGATGTAGTAATAGGAATGGATTGGGTAGCTAAATTTCAAGCTAAGATATTGTGTGATAAGAAGCAGATTCGAAATAAAGACCCTTAGGGGAAATCTTTGATAATTCATGGGAAAAACTTAGTAAACCCATAAGTTTTGTCACAAGCTTGAAAGCATCTAAGTGTATTCAGAAGGACAATCTGGCTTATCTAGGGTATGCCTTGGAAACTAAGGAAGAAAAGAAACTTAAAGAGATACTAGTTGTATCCGAATTTCCTGGAGTATTCTCTAAGGATCTTTCTGGACTACCACCTGCTAAGCAAATTGAAGTTAGAACTGACTTGATTTCTAGAATAACCCTATTGCTAAAAGCCTCGTATTGCCTCGCCCGAAATAAGATGAAAGAATTAAGAAACCAATTCCAGGAATTATTAGATAAGGGATTTATACGGTGGGGGAGCACCTATTCTCTTTGTTAAAGAGAAGGATGGTTCAATGAGAATGAGGATTAATTAGAGGTCGAAACCATATCATAATAAAGAATGGATACCATCAGTTGAATGTTAGATAGGAAGACTGCCTTTAGGACAAGGCATGGTCATTACAAGTTTCCAGTGATGCTTTTTGGCCTCACTAATGCATTAGACCCCTTTATGAACCTTGTAAACCAGGCTTGTGAACCATACCCCATTCACTTAGTAATCACCTTCATAGATTATATTCTCATCCATGCCAAGAAAGGAAACATAGACATATTGATGTCATTCTTAAATTGCTAAGGGATAAGATCAAATACTAAGATTATACAATAGGATATGAATACCTATTGGAGAAGGCTTAGTTATAAAGTGACATAAGAATCACATAGATAGAATTATGCTTCATCAGTAAGTGTATATGCAAATACCCGACTTGCCTACGGGTTAAATAGAACATCAAAAGCCATCATGATATTTAGTATAACCCGATATCCCTGAATGGATATATGAAAATATAACAATGGATTCACTACTAAAGTCCCACAAGCTAAGCATGATACCATCCAAGTTATATTAGATGGGTTCCCTAAGACATGCTTTGGGCATGCGTTAGACTTCGGTGGCAGTGGAATGAACATTTACCTTGATAGAATTTGCTTATAATGATAGTTATCATTAGAGTATCGAGGCCACTCATATTGTGGCATTATATGTTAGATGATTTCGACCATCTGTTTGTTAGTCAGAGATCGATAGCCATCCATAGCAGGTCCCGAGATTATTAAGGTAACTACTAATAAGATCATCCAAATATGAGAATAGATAAAATTTGCGAGAGATAAAGAAAAGTATTATGGCTACACAAGAAAGTACCATTAGAATTCCATGTAGATATGGTACTAATTAAGGTCTTGCCTTGGAAATGCATCATTCGGTTTAAGAAGAAAGGAACAATTGAGTCCATGGTATATTAGACCATTTGAGATAATCAAAAGAATTGGCCCAATAGAATATAAGTTAAAACTGCCAGAGGAATTATAAGGAATACATGAAAGGTTTCACGTGTCCAACCTAAGAAAGTGTCTGGCAGACGAGTCACTAAAGATGCCTTGGCAAGAAGTCCAGATTAATGACAAGTTGAATTTCACGGAGCGTCCCATTCAAATCGTAGATCGACGAGTGAAGAAATAAAGAAATCGAGAGTTTCCGTTAGTACGAGTCAAGTGGGATTCAAGGAGAGGACCTGAATAAACATGGGAAAAAGAAGATGAGATGAAACAGAAATACCCGTACCTCTTCACCTAAATTTCGCGGACGAAATTTCTATAAGGTGGGGAGAGTTGTAACACCCCATTTTGTGATCAAATAAAATAGAAATGTTTATGAAATTTATGTCGTGTGTATTATATGATCTTGGCGTAAATAGTATGATTATTTGATATATAAGAATCTAGTCAAACCAATAGTATTATAAGAGATCGTTTAGTTAGATTAACTAAAAGTATTATATTTGACCCTACTCTATTTTAATGAAACTTAGGTCAAAGCATAGATAAAAATTAGCTCGTCTTAAGAGTATATTTGAAAGTTCGTAAAACGCAAGATTTTAAAAGTTATACGAGAAAAATAAGTGAAGCTGTATAATTAATTATAATTTTGTTATATAAATAAAACTTCATACACAATATGTTTGTAGGTATATTAGTATGAAGGAAATGGAAATTTCTATATAATTGAATTGCATCCATAATGTGGTCATTGGAAATATGAATTCATGAATCCATATCAAAAATTTGGAAAGAAGAGACCTTCTGTGTCCCCATCGAAGCATGAATGAAAAATAGATGGCATTTGAGAGTTATTCATCGAAATAGCTGAAGGGATAGACCTGTGTGTGTTTGCTCCCATGTCCCACATCGACTCAAACAAGAAATCCACCGTCCATCCAATACTATATATATAGGAACCTTCAGTATATTAGATAGTTACATTAAATCTTAAGGGAACGCTCTAGTATAGAGAATCCCTAACCTACGATACCCCGTTGGGTGTTGTTATTAGTCGTTTTTCGAGCACGAGTAGGAGCCCGAGTAGGAAGACTCAACATCCGCTTACCGTAGATAATTAGAGGTATGCTCTCATTTAAGCTTATGTTTTGTCAATAATTATTTTATTGATGTTTTTAGTAGTAGTTAGCATTATTATTTTTAGGTATTAGGATTATTATTAGGGGTGGATTTTGGGTAGCCTAGCCTTAGTTAGGCATGGACTGATCACCCATGCTTAAACAAGGCAGCGTTAACCAATATCCAGCCATGATAATAACTAGTTAGGTGAACCATTACCTAACCTAGGATGATGTAATTATACCAGGACCCCGAGGTAGTACCCGGTTGTAATAGCAAGGTGTTAAGCAGCCGTGAAACAGGTGAGTTTATGAATGTTTTACTATGTGAGCATGCTTGTCCTAACTGGTAATTGCTATAATTGTATTCATGACTGTTGTACGCATGCATATAATCTGCACATACATACACGATATATGGGGACCCTTATATGTGCCGCTGCGGTGAGATTTGTCAGTACTACGCTGCGGTGTAGCTGGCATTAACTGTATGGTAATGAAAGTCAAGGACCCGTGAGGGTACCAGATTGACGTAAAATGTCAAGGACCCGGTGAGGGTACCAGATTGACGTAAAATGTCAAGGGCCCGATGAGGGTGCCAGATTGACACAAGGGTTATGATGACATGGGCGGGTACAAGTCATGAATAATTGAAATAATGTGGTTTATAACTTGTGTATATTCATGAACTCACCGGCATTGTCTGACGTCGTTTTAAGCATGTGTCACAGGTAGAGATGGCTAGTTCTTGCGCATAATGTTTATCCTGGACCCGTGTGACAAGTGGAATAGATAAGCTAGTTCGTGTGGTTTGATGAAAAAGTTCTATATCGCCGGCTAGGAATAGTTGATAACGTTTTGTACCTTTAAGTTTCCAACTTTTGTACCTCGGAGTTTATATTAATATTAATAAATAAGAAGTTTTATCTTGTGTATGGTGCATCCTTATCTGGGTGTGGGCGTCACACAGAGTTTACAAACAACTAACTCAAAAGTTTAGTTGACCGGTGAACACAATATCGCCGAAACCAAATCATGAAAGTAAGAATAAATTTTCAAAAAAATGTTAATCAAATAAGTGGATGAAACGGGGGCTATGGGAGTGTGGGTGAATGTTTTTGGTGCCCTTAAAAGTTTGCTAGATGGCATACATGCGGAAACAAACCAAGTTTATTTCTATAGAATTTGAAAAAAGAATTTGAGGAACTGAGGAAGTAGTTGAATTAGGGTGAAAAATAAATTTTAAGAAACTCACATTTCATTTCGTGTTATGGTATACCTTCGTTCTCCACAATGAAGGTAGTGGCCTTAATTGGTACAATAACATTACACATATTGATCAACTCGTGATCAACACATAATCTTTTGAATAAGAAATTAGCAACTAAACTTAAATTTACAACTAAAGATGTTGATACAAACAGGGGCGGACCTAGTTAATAACTAGGTGTCGCGTCCGTTGCTGCTCAACTTCGCACGCGTAGTGGAAAATTTGGTATTTTTTTACGAAATTTGAAAAACGTTGCTACTAAAATGAAAAAAAACGAAAAACGTTACTACTGAAATTCATTTTGAGATCCGCCACTGGATACAAAGTTAGTTTTGGTAGTTAATGATAACCTATTAACATTTGCAAAAGTTTACTAGGGTTTAAAGTTTACCCACAACCATGTTGTAGTTTTCTAATGAGATCGCCAAAACATCTATTATGAACCAAACACATTGCATTATATCCATTTAAAACCCAAGTAAACTTTTGAGCATGTTAATAGGTTACCATCGATTACCAAAACTTTCATTGTAACCACATTGGACATTGTTTGACAATCGAATATGAGACTAGGATTAGCCATACCTGGCTCATTGACATCCCTAAACGGGTATATGGTTTCAGGCATGCTCATCCCATACTCACATAACATATTTTTTTAATCTTATACCCAAATACCCAGCATGGATGTTTTGGGTATTCCTATCGAGCTCGAGGATTTTTTTTGCCATCCATATGGCGTTCAATGGCTCTTTCCTTTAAACGATATAGTTAAACATAAGCGAACTATCAATTTTATCAGCAGAGCATGCATTGCGTGGGAGACAAATAATGCAAGTGATGTCAATTGCTTGATAGGAATAGGCATCGAGTGTGAGAGACTGGTAGGGCATGGAAATTGACTAAAAGGAATCCCAAACGCATTCAAAGCTCGACGAAGAAGAGGGAGAAAAAAACAATATCAAAAAAGGGAAAAAAAAAAAAGAATGCAACCACCAAGGCTCAAAACGAGTTAGGTGGTTCAACTATTCAAGTTAAATGGGTAATTACTATAAGTACATGTCCTCCTTTAGCATAGCGTTGCCGAGTTTCACTTAAAGAGAAAAAAAATATGCGAAAAGAACCTCTCTCTCTTTCTTTTGTATTTTATCCTAAACTAGTGGTATTTATGGGCGCGCGATGCGCGCCTTGTAATTTTGTTACTACCGAAACGCAAACCCGTTCTCTTGCATTAAACATACAACTCGTACATATATTCGTTGCACTAAAACAGAGAGGAGGGGGTTTCGCAAATGTTTTGAGCATAAACTGTATTTATATTAATACAAAATTCAGTAGTGCCACTTTATTCCACTCGACATTCACCACAAATCCATCACAACATGCTGAATCCCATTTCCCATAAATGCACCGATTGTGAAACGCTGCTTTACTTGTTGAATCAGCTTTCCCTCAGCTCTTTGCAACTGTTTGGAAATGAAACATACAAGACGATTAAGACAAATGATAAATCAACCATTTTCACACACACTTGTCATAGTACCTGAATATACAACAAATTATTTACCTACATAATCAACAGGTGGTACCCAATGAGGCAGTCCTATTGAAATCGCTATAAGGATGTCAAGTCAAGTCCACACACGCAAGTGAAGTGATTCAAGGTGACAAACTTGCCAACAGCTTCAATATCTTCGGGTGAAATATTCGTTCCAAAAAGGCTGATCTCCTCTAACAATGATAACTTCTTCAAAACTTCATTCCAGTGTTCACAAAATTTTACCAAATCACCAAAAATCTCTAGACAATTAAGTTGACTTGACCTGTTAAAAGAAGCAAAACACACACAAATTAAGGCACCAATGTTAGTCTGTCATTCTCACCACTATGATGGCTTATTATATTAGTAGCTAAACACTTGACCCTTTATTTATAAACTATCAAATCACATAAGTCAAGCAATCTGATCATAAAAGACAACATGCATAGTTGATACTCATTGAAATCCATTCTGATTGAGATTTCAAGAATACAATCAAAATACTTCAATATGTAAGCGATGTGCATATGATTTATCATGAGTATTTCAAACTGTGAAACCTACACTTAAGAGACGAACCTTAGATAACTTGATGGCTGTAACCTGTGTTGTGTAAAGCTAAATCGAGTCGCTACTATATTACGCCGCATATCTAGCTACCTAATAAGTTGCTTATATTTTGCTAATATGTACTTTTCCGTGGGACATGGTTTTCTGTTTGTATTTACTCGAATACTTAATCTCTCTATTTCAGTTGGTTTAGCATGTTTTGCGAACATCGTTATCGACGTCATATCAACAAAAATAAATCTAAAACACACTATGCAACCTTTCTAAAATGGATAGAAAACAAATAATATACAGCCAATAACAATTACCTGGTGTTAGGATTGAAGATCTCTTATCAGAGGATGCAATGCGGGCCTTATGGGTTGGCGTGGACAGCTGCGGAGCGGAGGTTCCTACCTCGTTTTTGTCTTGAAGGAAGCAGGCTTTTCTGGGTCAGAATCGGATTTTGTTATATGAATTGGGCTAATGATAATTGTAAGATAATCATGTCAAATATTTCAAACATGGCTATAGAATAATAAAAATTGGTAACAAAGAATGTCAGAACTTGTGGCTGTAAAATAATCATATCAAATATTTCAAAATACATGAATATGGCAGCAAGATTACATACACATGGCCACAAAACTGTTGTTACAACAACATGGCTGCAATTATTCAAAAAAATAATCTCTGAAACCAAAGAAAGTAATTCAATTCAAAGTTTGTAAAATATAGACCTGTCCAGCCGCGGAGTGCGAGGCCTACTTTGCGCATGAAGAGCATACTTCCATGTTCCCCAAGTCTAATCAACATACATCCACAAAACATATAATCTTCCAAAATCTGTGCTACAAAAAAACCACTTCGAACCAATTCAAGACAACATATGGATTTGGAAAATCATTAACACGACTTAACGATACATAGATACAAACAGCCTCCAATATGCGACCTAACGACACATATGAATTCAACATATGCGGCCTAACCACATAGCGACCTGCCAAAAATTATACTTGCAACACAAATAAACCATATACCGGTGAGTCCGATATCTAGTCTGGTTCCTTGTCGGAATCATCGATTGCCATCGCCGTCCCTGGTTGATGTCACTGTTCAAGCCAATAACTTACATTCAGCAAAACAATCAATTTCATTGATTAAAGCCTTAGTGTTCATGACGCAAACACAGGACAGATCACATTACATCGAAAGCTATTTACCTGTATACGAAAATCAGGAAAAAGTTATAAAAACTACTGGAGAGAATGAATGCCATACCTAAATTTTTTTTAATGGTCTAATGGGTGGAATGCAAAAGATTAAGAGAGCTAGAATTATACTAGAACCCATGTTAACCGAGTCCATCTACCACTTCCTAACCCAATACCACAACGGCCAAACCGACTTCTCCGAACTCACCTCCATTTTCTTTAGACTCCTCCAAACAATGCATCACCCACCTCTCCAATTCATCTGGTTTCGTTCCACCCTAACCTTAACCAACTCTTAACCCTCTTTACCTTACATTAATAATCTCTTCCATTCATTAATATCATTCCATACCCTTTCCAATACTAACCGTTTTAAATCTGTATCCATCATTGCGCCAGTTTTATATCATTTAGTTAACCTTAAATAATAATAATAATAATAATAATAATAATAATAATAATAATAATAATAATAATACGGAGATTGTCGGGTTAGTAGATACGGTTGATAGGATAATTAGTTATATTATGTGTTGTGAATGTGCTGATAATGGAGAGGGGAAATGTGAATTGGGGGTGGGGTGGGTTGGATTAGTGCCGGTTTGGATTGCGGATCGGGTTAAGGAGAGTGAAGGGAGGGTGGATCAGTGGATGGGTTCGGGTTGTTTTTCCTGCTCTTGAGTGAGGATATGCGGAAGGGGGTGAGGACTGACACGCCTCCTCCTTTTCGGAATTAGCGGACATCGACGCGTAGTCACCGTCTTCTTTCCGCCGTCCTCAACGTCTTCTGATCTGTGCCATCGCCATTCGCCGACATAGTCGGTAGACAGAATGAGGAGGACATGGGCGGTCACAACGACAAGACCACAATCTTCTGATACGCCGGTAGGCTCGTCTTCAATCTCTGTGGGTTGTTTCGGTTTTGCTCGCTAGATATTTATCTATGATGTGTGTGTGAGAGAGATGGGGTCAGTGAGTGTGGTGAGTTTTAAAGAAAGGATTATGAAATGGGGATGGAACAATGATAGTGACGGTATATGTGCATGTGAGAGAGGTGATGGTGTGTGTTTGTTTTAAGAAAAAGGAATAAAAAACAGAGCCTACATTCTGCAGCAGCTTTAAGACAGCTGTCCAAGAAGAAACACGTGTAAAGAACCCCAATACGTGGAAACCACTAACACAATCACCATAAAGGAAAAGGGAGGAAATGGGCTCAGCGAGAATCGAACCCAGCACAAGTAAACTGATAGCAGATGCACATACCACTGAGCTAACTGACAACATTAAATAACTAACAGAACCATACATATATAACATGATAAAAAGTCAGTAGGCTAAAAGTCACTGTTCAAATCACAAGGGATATTATTATAGTTTAATGAAACTGGGAAACACAATGTATTAGAAAAACTATTGAGTTCAAGATCATATTTTACAAAAAAAAAAAAAAAACTAGATACAATTTTTGTCTAAACATGTTTGGCTCTTAGATTTTACCCGAACCCGATTAACTCGTTATGTATACTTTGAGCATCCTTCCATGTATGACAAAGACACAACAACTATACTACTGTATATGAAGTATAGAAAATTTTGTACAATACTTCATTGTGAAATCCATGAAGTGTAACCAGTGGCAGATGCAAAAACCGAAGGGTGGCTATAATTCCTCCAGCCAGCCCATGTTCCTAAATAGGGCTGTTCAAAACGCTCGGCGCTCGCCGCTCGTTCGGAATTTGCTCGGAAATTGCTCGCTCGATTTTCCGCTCGGTTGTATATGAGCCGATCGGCTCGGTTCGGTTTGTAAATGAGCCAAGCACGAGCAAAGGCACGCTCGGCTCGGTTCGGCTCGAATAAATTTTTATTTATTTAATAATAAATATACATACAATTTACAAATAAATTTATGGCTTTATATATAAGATTCTATTGGATTTGACTTAGTATATGCACACAAAATATAACCAACCCACTTAACACAATAAAAAAATTAACACTAGATTTAATAGTAAAACAATAAGTCATGAGGTGAGAGTCTTGACTTCTTTATGTTAATAGTCGTCCATCGCTAATTGTCGCTTGATATCACACCTACGTCAAAATTCAACAATTGTTATGTGATTTATGCTCATCACCTCACCAGCCTCAATCTAAGCCTCATCATTGGACACTGGATCTCAATATTAGTGCTATCATCAGACATTTTGACCTTAGTTGTCACCCGACAATGAAAACATCGAAGGAAACATCCCAATTTTATAATCGTCCATATTATTCTCCGCTCGATTCTCGCTCGGCGCTCGCTCGGAAAATTTTCGCTCGAAGAATGCTCGTTCGGTTTTCGGCTCGATTATAAACGAGCCGCTCCGCTCGGTTCGGTTGTAAACGAGCCAAGCACGAGCAAAGCTCCGTTCGGATCGGCTCGGCTCGTGAACAGCCCTATTCCTAAATGGAAGTGCCCACTTTCCAAGTACCCAATATCTTTTTCAACTAGCATACATTATTACATTTAGGCTTTAGCTATTATTTTTTTAACTTTTTTTTTTTGAATGGCAAAGAACTTTCATTTCATAACTCAAAATATACAAAGACATCTACAAGCAAGATGCTCATTAGATGTTTTAGTCACCAATCTCCCAACCCTTATTACATTGACCCGTATGTTCTATAGTACCCAACCCATGATACATTATCTTCATTTCATTAACTGTAACTCATGATGCTTTATATATCAAAGGAAACCCATTTTGCCCAATCTTTTGTGATGTCATTAGCTCTATTAGTAATCCAAAGATGCGATTGCGCCTTTATTTCGCCCAACAATGCTTCCAAGTTAGCTCTTTTTCCACGGAAGATCTTGTCGTTTCTACTTTTCCATATCACCCAGCATGTTGTTAGTATGATTGCATATATTGCCTTCTTTTTATTTCTTTTCAACCCATTTATGTTGCTTGATTCCAGAGTTCTCGAAAGTTGAAAGCGAAGATTGGAGGGATGTTGCACCATTCGGCCACCTTTTGCCATAGATTTGAAGCCACGTAACAATGAATGAGTAAGTGGTTTGCATTCTCGGTGTAATCTCCGCATAGGCTGCACATCGGGGAGGAGTTGACAATGTTTCTCTTGATAAGTCCTTCCATTGTTGATCATCTATCTTGTTCCGCACGCCACGCCAATATGTTGACTTACTTTGGTACCCAAGACGACCATTTAAACGGATAAAAAAGGGGTTGCGTTCACAGCCAACATCTTGCGACATGAAGCTGTTGAAAATGACCCAGAAGGATCCGCATCCCATTTCCATCCGTCAGGTGATGAGAAGAGCGAACATGCTCTGATCAGTTCAATGCAGTCTTCCAGTTCTTGGCGCTCCAAAACCTGTAATGGTTCACGAATCCAGGCCCAACCCCCACCCAAAAAGTTACCCGAAATGGCCCAGCCCCCTCCCATGTTGTTTCCCGAAATATTTAAACGGGCTTCAACAGTGCAGCCTTTGTTAGACTCTAAAGCGAACAAGTTTGGAAAGGTGTACCTGAGTGGTGTTTCTCCGAGCCAGCGATCGATCCAGAACCGTGTATGCAACCCGTTACCAAGAACCCTTTTGAACAAACTCGCAACCTTAATGTTAACAGTTTCAAAATCCTTTTCAACTTTGATGATAGAGTTCCAGACACCCGTATTGATGCCTTTATGGGTAGAAAGCTCCACGACCTCGCGTCATGGAACTCGAATGTTATAGTTTTACAATCTTTTTTGAATGCTACCGATAGACTCACTCCTCTACTCCCTCTAGGCTTCATATCATACCATCACATCTTATCACATGTTGTCGATCGAATGTTATAGTTTTACATCCAAATTATTTTGCTTTAAGTTAATGATTCTCATATACCCTTTTCATATTCGCAATCGAGCGTTTTTAAATACGAAAACACGTAAAGGACAGTTGTAATCAAGGTATTTTTAAATTATATTTAAATATTTAATTGACTATATTATTTTATCATCACTTCTATTTGTTTTTGTTGGACTCAAGCCGATTCGTATTGTGCCTCGCTTGCCCTTCAAGCGTGTAACAAACTCAAATGTATGCAATAAGTAATTTTTGTTTTCCCTAGATGATGATAAGTATGGTCTTTCTACTTCATAAGCAGTAACAATTTATGTAATCTTATATATATTAACTTTTAAAATTAATAATAATACAATACAATTGTTTTAACTTAATTTAACACATATTTTTAACTATGAAATCATAATTTATATATTTTGCTATTGAAAATTCGTGAATTATTTGTTGTAGCTGTAAAGCCCTCCATACGGGATCTAATCTTTTTTTTTAACTTATAACCACAACATAGAGAAAACATGTTAGACGTGGCCCGAGACTATGATCTCGGGTTCACCATTTAACGCTAGTAATGAGGATTAGATCCCGTTTTGAGGTTAGACCGTGATCGTGGGCTCACATAAGTCACTCATTTTTCAAAACATTGTTAATTTGTTATTGTCAATCTCAAATATAAGTTTACTACAGTACATTCTAAGCAACTTAGAGTTAAATGCCAAAATGGCCCCTGTGGTTTGACTCAATTTGCCACTTTGGTCACTTTTTTGAATTTTTTGCCAAAACCACCCCTCAAGTTTCGAAAAGTGCCAAAATGAACCATTTTTAACTGAGTTTCTAACGAGGATGAAAAACTCAGTTAAGTCAGAGGGGTATTTTCGTCCATTCATGTCAAAACGTTTTAAAGAGCCATTTTGAACCCTATTCAGTCAATTTTATTCCCAGTAAAAACCCTAAGGTTTTACTTCTTCATCTTCTTCAACTCTCTGATCATACATCGTTCGTCGTCTTCATCTCTGCTAAAAAATGTGGAAGTTTCGAGACAAGGGTGCTGATTTCAACCCTCTGCTTGAATATCATAAGTTATTATTGCTTATTGTTGGTCGTCTTCATCTCTGCTCAATATATTAGTCTTCACACGATCACCTCTGCTCAACATGATGAATACATTTTTTTTTTGTTTTCAGGTAACAATCACCAGCTTTTTTCAGTGGAATTGCATTATGGTGGTCAGCTGACTGATTTTCCAGATTGTAGATATGTGGGAGGTAAAGTGGCATATATTGATTATGTTGATGGTAATGTTCCAACAATGTTGAATGATATTGTATTAGCACTTGGGTATTCAGAACAGGATATTTCAGTTTTTAGGTATTATTTTAAAGTTCCAGGTGATGATTTAGACTTTGGGTTAAGACCATTGAATGGTGCAAATGATTATAATAGAATGTTGACAGCTGCTGGAAAACAGAGGAAGATAGAAATTTATGTTCAAGCTATTCTAACACAGGCTGATCCTAGTGATTTAGGTGTCATAACCCAGGCAAAATTTTATGACCCTTTTCTAATCTCTTCCAATGCAAGTAATCCAACCCAGGCTGATCCTAGTGATTTAGGTGTCATAACCCAGGCAACACAGCCTGATCCTACTGAGGGTGGTGATGAGGATAATGTAGTAAATTTAAGTGGTGATGAAAGTTGTGATGAGGGTGGTGAGGCTGGTGATGAGGGTAGTGATGGTAGTGATTGTTTTATACTTAAAGAATGTGGTAAAAGACTTGTGGCAATTAGGAAGAACAAGGTGAAACAGGGTAGTCATGTAAACCCTGATCCAGATGATGATGATTATTGGCCTGGTGATGAGGGTAGTGATGAGGGTAGTGATGAGGGTAGTGATGAGGCTGGTGATGAGGGTAATAATAAGGATAATAATGAGGGTAGTGATGGGGAGGATAGAGACTACATAGTTGATGAGGACAATGCAGATGATGATATTGAGGTTAACATGGATGAATATAAGGCTGTTGTTGACTTTAATGCTAGTGATGATGAAAATGTTGACCCACTTGAGGAAGACATTGATATAGACTTAGATAATTTTGATAGTTTCAGTGATGAAGATGACAGAAACACTTTGCACAGAGCTAATAAGGCCTGTATGAGAAAAATGAGGGAAAGAAAAGCATTTGGTTCACAGGGGAGTCCAGATTGCCCATTCTCACTTGGACAATGTTTTCCTGATAAACAAACCATTAAGAATATGGTGAAGGATTATGCAATAAAGACTAGGAGGCAGCTGCATATAGAAAGAAATGAAGGAAGGAGATTTAGGGTTTGTTGCAATGGTGTAAATCCTTCGACTATAAAACCTATGCCACAACAGGGTAATGTGGGAACTTCAAGTGCAGGGGCGACCAAGTCAAAAAGAAGGACAAAGTGGTAAATTCAAGTGGAGTAAAGACTAGGGCAAGTGGTCAAAAGAAGGATGTATTTAGTGGGGCCCAGGCTTGTAAAGAATTGGTAGTAATTGAAGATAAAGGGGGACAAACTTCTAAAAGTAAGGTAGAACCCACATGCCTTGGGTGTTGCATGCCTCAAATCTGAAACAAAAGGGCACATGGATCATAGTCACACTTCATAAGAAGCATGAATGCATCCAAACAAGGGATGTCAATTTCTGCACGGTGAGTTGGCTTGCAAAAAAGATTGAGCATATTCTTCGAACAAATCCAGATTTTAAGATTAAATCACTCCATCAAATCATGGTGAGCAAATATCAAGTTCAAGTAACACTGAATCAGATCTTCAGAGCTAAGGCAATGGCGACTGCTAAGCTGAATGGTGATTACAGTGCCCAATATGGACAGCTAAGGGATTATGGTGCTGAGTTGATGAGATCTAACCCAGGTACTACTATTAGGATTGATGTTGAGAGTGAACCTAACCCTAGCAGCCCCACAAGGCAATTCAAGAGAATTTATGTCTGCCTAGGGCCATTAAAACGGGTTTTAAAGCTGGTTTGAGAGACATACTGGGGCTTGATGGTTGTTTCTTAAAAGGCCCTTTTCCAGGACAGATTTTAACTGCAGTTTCTGTTGATGCCAACAATGGGATATACCCAGTGGCATATGCTGTGGTTGAGGCAGAAACAACAGCAAGTTGGACATGGTTTCTAGAGTTATTAGGAGATGATTTGGATTTGGCATCAAACAGCAACTTCACATTCATCAGTGATCGACAAAAGGTATGTAATGTAGCATAAGCTGTATGTAATTTTCTCAATTTCTGTATGCTAAGTTTTCTGTATGTAATTGCAGGGTCTCATTCCTGCAGTTGAAAAGGTGTATCCTAGTGCTGAGCATAGATTTTGTCTGCGACATATTTATGAAAATATGAAGCCTAGGTGGAGGGGTGATGTCTACAAAAACTTGTTGTGGAATGCAGCTAGTGCAACAACACCTATTAAGCATGAAAGGATGATGGATGCAATCCTGAAAGAAGACAAGGCAATGTATGATTACTTGAAGGGTATTCCAACCAAAAACTGGTGCAGAGCTTTTTTTAATGGTAAGAATGCTTGTTTATGCTTGTTTATGTTTGTATTCATTGAATGCATTTAACAACATTTAATGGTAATGTTTATGTTTCAGAGAGGCCAAAAAGTGATATCCTGTTGAACAACCTATGTGAGGTGTTCAACAGGCAGTTGATCCTAGGCAGGGATAAACCCATTATCACCTGTCTAGAATTTATAAGGGAGTACTGTATGAAGAGGTTGATGATTGTTCGGGTGATGATTTCAAAAACATCAGGCCCTTTGACACCAAGAGCCACAGACCTGTTTGAGAAGATAAAAACTGATGCTAGCCAATATTCTGTCATTTGGTGTGGCCCTGGAAAGTATCAGGTGAGTGGTCCAGAGCAGGAGGTTAGGGCTGTTAACATGAGTGAAAGGAGTTGTGCATGTAGGAGGTGGCAGCTTACTGGAATGCCATGTAGGCATGTTGTAGCTTGTATATGGAATATGGCACTGCATGGATTGGATGATGGAGTTCCTGAGAAGTATGTTCACAAAGCTTACTGGCTTGATACATGGAAGGAGGTGTATGACCATACCATTGAACCACTAAATGGAACTGACATGTGGGAACCCTTTAACTGTCCCACCACCCTGATAGCTCCTAAATACCACAAGCCTATTGGAAGACCTAAAAAGAAGAGGAGAAAGGGTGCTTTTGAAAAGGATGAGGTTGCAAAGTTGTCAAAGGCTATTGAAAAGGGTACCAAAATGCCAAGGAAGGGTAATCCTCTCAAATGTAAGATTTGCAAGCAACCAGGGCATAACAAAAGGACCTGTTCAAAAGCTGGTGGGGGCAAACAAGTTGGGGGTTCACAAGCTGCTGCTGGTTCACAAGCTGCTGGTTCACAAGCTGCTGCTGGTTCACAAGCTGCTGGTTCACAAGCTGCTGCTGGTTCACAAGCTGCTTCTGGTTCACAAGTTGGGGGTTCACAAGTTATGTAGTTTTCAGTTTCAGTTTAATTATGATGTATTAAAACTTGTCATTTGGGTGTTTTTCTAGTTTGACTGCTATGGTATGTTTTATGGTTTGTATTTGACAGCTATGACATGGTCTTTTGGTATGTATTATGACTGGTATCTTTTGTCTGCTTCTATTAATAGTCTTTAACAGGATATACATTTTTGACCCATTTTGACCCATTTGACATTTGATTACTCTGTTCAATGGTCTTAAACAGGATATCCATTTTGACCGACCCATTTTGACCCATTTGCTATTTGAACATTTGCAAACATACATTACAACTTCAACAAAGGATTATCATTAGAATAAGAAACAACATACATTTAGTTTTTATGATTACAAAACGACCTAGATTGAACTAAAACATGATATAATACATGATGATTCCAAACCAAGTCATCCATAGATAAGTTTTCAGCTTCTTGTTCTCGGATTTGAGTGTCCCAACCAAGGTCTGCAATGCTGTGTTCTCGAGTCTCAGTTCTTCATTCTCTTCACTATCATTACTGCTAGGAATCTGACCCAAGGGTAGTTCAGCCCAACAAACGAAACCACAGGTCCTCCCCTTCTTGTTGCAGCAGAAAAAACGTCTACCAGGGTTTGCAGAGGTGGAAGACACACGTATGATAGTAGGAGCTCCACATTTGCAGAATACCATCGTCTATGGTAGGTTAATCGAAACCTGTAAGAGCAAATAGACAAACGAGTATGATTTGGGAATTAGGGTTTTGTATGATTTAGGAATTAGGGTGTCTATGATTTGGGATTTACGTTTGAGAGGAGGAAGAATCAAAAGAAGAAGAAGAGGAAGTAGTTCTGAAGAAAAGAAGGAAGAAGAAACGAAGAAGAAGGGTTTAAAAACACAGTTAAATGGATTTTTAAACATTATAACATGAATGGACGAAAAATACCCCTCTGACTTAACTGAGTTTTTTCATCCTCGTTAGAAACTCAGTTAAAAATGGTTCATTTTGGCACTTTTCGAAACTTGAGGGGTGGTTTTGGCAAAAAATTCAAAAAAGTGACCAAAGTGGCAAATTGGGTCAAACCGTGAATTATTTGTTGTAGCTGTAAAGCCTCCATACGGGATCTAATCTTTTTTTTTTACTTATAACCACAACATAGAGAAAACATGTTAGACGTGGCCGAGACTATGATCTCGGGTTCACCATTTAACGCTAGTAATGAGGATTAGATCCCGTTTTGAGGTTAGACCGTGATCGTGGGCTCACATAAGTCACTCATTTTTCAAAACATTTATATATATTAGTTTAGAAACTTTCATGAATAGTACTAACGGAGTTACTATTTAACTCCGTTAAGTTACTATAATTCAGTTAAGTTGCTGTTTAGCTTAACGGATTTACTATTTAACTCTGTCAAGTTATTATTTACTCTGCTTTTTTATTTTTTTTTCCTAAATCCGTTTTTTTCTCCGTTAAGTTATTATTTAGCTCTATTTTTTTTTAATTTTCTTTACTCAACTCTGTTAGGCTACTACTCAATTCCGTCATGCTACTACTCAACTCAAACCGTCAACTGCTATCCAACTCCGTAAAGTTACTATTTAATTTATATATATTAGTTTAGAAACTTTCATGAATAGTACTAACGGAGTTACTATTTAACTCCGTTAAGTTACTATAATTCAGTTAAGTTGCTGTTTAGCTTAACGGAGTTACTATTTAACTCTGTCAAGTTATTATTTACTCTGCTTTTTTATTTTTTTTTTCCTAAATCCGTTTTTTTCTCCGTTTAGGTTATTATTTAGCTCTATTTTTTTTTTAATTTTCTTTACTCAACTCTGTTAGGCTACTACTCAATTCCGTCATGCTACTACTCAACTCAAAACGTCAACTGCTATCCAACTCCGTAAAGTTACTATTTAAGGTTGTCAAGTTTACTACTCAACTCCACACACGACGTTAGGTTATTACTCAACTCCGTTAGGCTACTGTTCAACTCCGTTAGCTTAACGGTGTTACTATTCAACTGCGTTAAGTATTTAACTCCGTTAGGTTACTATTTACTCTGGTTTTTTTAAAAAAAATTCCGCAACTTCGTTTTTTTCTCTGTTAAGTTACTATTTAGTTATGTTTTTTTTTAATTTTCTTTACAACGCCGTTAGGTTACTACTCAACTCCGTTAGGCTACTGTTCAACTCCGTTAGCTTAACGGTGTTACTATTCAACTGCGTTAAGTATTTAACTATGTCAAGTTACTATTTACTCTGGTTTTTTTAAAAAAAATTGCCGCAACTTCGTTTTTTTCTCTGTTAAGTTACTATTTAGCTATGTTTTTTTTTAATTTTCTTTACTCAATTACGTCGTGGTACAACTCAAGTCAACTCAACTCCGTCAACTACTATCCAACCCCGTCAATTTACTATTCAATGCCGTCAAGTTACTATTCAACTTCACTCAACGCCATTAGGTTACTACTCAACTCCGTTAGGCTACTATTCAACTACGTTAGCTTAACGACGTTACTATTGAACTCCGTCAAGTTACTATTTACTCTGTTCTTTTAATTTATTTTTTTCCGCAACTCCGTTTTTTCCTCGATAGGTTACTATTTAACTCTGTTTTTTTTTATTTTCTTTTACTCAACTCCGTTAGGGTGGTACTCAATTCTGTCATGGTACTACTCAACTCAAACTCAAGTCTGTCAACTACTATCCAACTCCGTGAAGTAACTATTCAACTCCGTTAATTATTGGTTCACTACATCAGATCCGAAAGCCAATATTCCTTGCGGCAACGTATACACCAGTAACAGACACTAGAAAATTAAAAGAAAGGCTGTTGTATTACTAAAAGAAATTGCGTCGTCCTTCAACTGTTGTGCATTACATACACAGAATTAGATATCGGTTTAACCTAGGCGCAACGCGCCGCCTTGATACCACTAGTTGTTAATTTGTTATTGTCAATCTCAAATATAAGTTTACTACAGTACATTCTAAGCAACTTATCAACGCCTCAAATTTTAATACGATAACCACAAATTGCGCAATGGACTAAAAATGTAAATATAACAAAGTTCATAGGCTCCTTTGTATTTCCTTTAATTAACAAACCAAATAAGAAAATATCTCCAACGGTCAAAAAAAAAAACCCATCAAGGTCTTCTTCTCCTTCACGTATTTCTTAAACATTCCAGGTGTCTCTTTCACTTCACTCACATATCAATATATTATATTATCATTCACTAATCATCTCTTTCTCTCTTTATTCATCATTCACAATCAACACCCAATCAATGGATGTTGCTGTGATCGACTGGAAAGACTCAAAGTTCGAAAAAGACATACTCTATGAAGACTTTAACGCACCTCAATGGATTGATTTCTCCAATGACGATCATATTGTTGATGATGAAGCTTGGTTCTGCAAACCTGGTATGCTTTTATCAGAGATGAGCAAATGCTACCCAGTACCAAACCATAGGGGGTCATTTTCGGCACCAATTCGGTACCCAATATTTGCGTTTTTTTCCGGATCGTACTTTCGGTATTTGTTCGGTACGGTAACTGTATTTTGGTTTGATTTAATTTTGATTACCGTACCCAGTACCGATACTATTTTTCTGGATGAGTTCAGTACCGTACCTTTTTCAGGATGAGTTCGGTACCGTACTGTACCGATACCCTGCCGATACCGAAAATCGCAAAAAAGTATCGGTACCGGTACAATATTCGTATATAAATCAACCAATATACCCGTACTGTACTGTACTGAACAGACACCAAAAGTACCTATCCTGAAAACGCAAATATTGGGTACTGACTTGGTACCGAAAATGGCTTGGTACGGTTTCGGTAGCGGTACCATTTTATGAAATTAGTGATGCTATTTTGGATTAATTTGTGATGTTTTTTCATATGGATTTACAGAGTGTGATCATCCCAAAACAGTGGAAGATTTCTTCAGACAAAAGAGTCCTGGATCATCATCCAAGGTTTTTATTCTGGAATTTTGTATTCACGTTTTAATTTGATAGAAAATAATTTTGATGTTCACTAAATAGTGAGAATTATAATGAATAATATGCTAAGGGATCTTTGATTTCGATTAATATTAATCGAACAGTGTTAATTATTTGTGTTTCTTGCTATCCAGCTTCAGAGATCTGCAAGTGTTTCTAAGATCCATCAATTTAGCGGTCCAAATAGAAGGTATAAACTGGTTCTGAGACTCTCTTTGGAACTGTAATATCTTATAGGGGTGTTCAAATATTGTTTAAATCGCCACCAGTCCAAACCAATCTAAATCAGTCTGTCGGCTGCATTAGTAGTGAACTGGTTTGGTTTACGGTTTGGAAAAGCGGGGTTCACCTTTAAGGGTTTGGACTGGTGGTGAGTTAAACAATTAGCGCGTAAAGAAATTAAACAATTAATTTAACCGATTTCGTGCTATTAATATTTTTTTATGTTACTTTTCACCTTTAAAGGTTTGATGTTTTTTAAAACATGCTATTTTACTGAACTTTTAAATATCTAATGGTATAACTCCATGCTAAAAAAAAAAACCCTGTTGTAAGCCTGTAACACGCAAAACACAAAAACCGAACTGTCTTGGCCGGTCTAGCTCACCCAACCGAGTGACTGACCTAGCCAGTTCGGTTTAGTTATCACAAAAACTCTACTTACAACACTGAATCAATGTTTTATTTCGATTCACCAGAGATGCAGCCCTGAAGAAAAGAGGCTGCCCACCGAAGAAAGATTCAAAATGTTCCACACAGGTTCAGGATAGTGAGAATCAGGACCCAAATTTCACAACCCCTCCAACTCACAAATCCAAATCATTAAAACAAATGATCAAATCAAGCTCTGAGAAGAACCATGGACAAAATATATTATCACCAACAGAAGAAACCGCGAAGCCGAGGCTGCTGAAAAGCACATTGTCAGCACACAATTTGTTTGCAGGAAGGGATTATCTTTAACCAGGTAAGCGAGTTTTGTAACGAGTTTAAAGCGGTTGGCACGGGGAAAAAGGAGGGTGTGGTGGCTGCAAGTAAACAGGAAGTAGGAATGTTGATGAAAAGTAAGAGTGAGAGGAAGCCATTGTTGGAGGTAAAGAAAGAGATATCTGAAGATATTGAGAAGCAAAGCAATGTTAAGGAGAAGGTTACAGGAAAACAGTAAGTTCTAAATGCAGTTTAAATCTGCTAAAACAATATTTATTTTCATGTATATAATTCATGGAACTAATTCATTGTGAATAAATGTTTGCCTATGCAGAACAAATGTGGATTTAAAAAACAGCCCGATTTCGTTAAATATGAAAAAATATAAGAGGCAAAGATGAAGCAAGAGTGTTGCAACAGATTCGAACGAATCTCCATCGCCTCAATGCTTTTCAGCTAACCGTGGAACTACAAAAGTAACTCCATCTAAGGCTTTTCGTCTTAGACCTCAGGTATGTTTAACAAGTGACTAACTATTTTTACATGAGCTATTTACTCGATCCCAGACGTTTCTGGAACACCTCTAACAAAGGGGCAAATAGTCAATTTTGAATTTAAAAAAAAAACAAAGACACTAGTGAAAGAAATAAAAATAACATGCTGATGAATACAGGAGAGAGGGATGCTTCAAGAGATAGAAAGCATGGAAGTGAAGAAGGAAGCCAAAGTCAAAGGGGATAATATTGCAATACAGAACGAAGCAAAAGGGTTGGATGTCTTTTGGTTATTCAAGCCCTGCACCCTTTCTAGCTAAATCATATCTACAAATATAATTATATCTTAATTTTTTTATATGTTTTATAGTTATTTCTAATCTTTTTTTATATGTTTTAGATTTGTTGATTCTTTTTAAAGAGAAACAAAAGTTATGTACCTCTCAAGAACCCACAATGGGTCAATAAAAATGTCAATTTTATATAGTATTTTCATGGGTTTAGTCCTTAAGTGAGGCGAATTTGGGTGTCTCAACTTTGTGTAATTGTGTCGCTTGAAATGTCGCGTTTGTATTTCCGAAACTAGCAAGATATTAGACCATTTGGGTGGCTAATGTACTCTTATGTGAGAGGGATATTATATTGTAATGAGAAAGGGGCCCACCTAGTGTGTGAAAGAAGCGGATAAGTTTAGGGGCGCCTAAGACATTTAATTGAGAGTCGTGTTGTGTTAAGAAACACTAAATTCATCGGTTGGTAATTTCAAACATTTTTCATTTGTCATGTTTTTAAAGGGAATATATAGTTGAACACATGATATGCAAGTTAGTAAAATGACAACTGATGATATGCAAGTATAAATTAAATATGATTTTTTAGCAACATTCTTAGGCTTTATAACGATCCTCTTAAAGATGTTTGGCCAAATCTCTTTAGAATTGAGGAAGACAAATGATGCACAGTTAAAGCTTGTTATGAGTTGCAAGATTCTAATATTTGCTGGAATGGAGATGGAACAACAATCCAACATTTTCTTCTAAAATTTCGAAGTGGCAGGATTGTATTTTGAAGCTTGGAACAGTGACTTTGGGAGGCTGGTAAAAACAATTGGGTCTCGTTAGGTGATGATTTTGGTCCGTACACAATAGGTTCTTTAAAGAAATTACTTCTAAAAGATGAGACAACAGTCAACTATATGTGATGGAGTGATGTAAATGGGTTCCTTTGATATGGATTATGTTATTTTGGCGTGTGGAGGATAACCAGATCCCACCTTTTATGCTTTAGAGAGAAGGAATGTGCATCTTGGGTCCAACGTTTGTGTTCTTTGCGGCTACGAGGAAGAGACATCGGAGCGTCTCTTTAGCTTGTGTTCGGTGGCCAACGAGGTGTTGTTCCATATTAGTGGAGCTTCAGAGACATTATGGAGCTTCACAAATATTGGTGACAATCGAAGAAGGGGAAAGGATGTGCTGCATGACATTCTTTTTATCACGGTTTGGTGCATATGGTTAGCACGTGAAAAGAAGATTTTTAGACACGACAACTTGTTAGCAGGGGAGAGCGTGGCTAACATAAAGTCCTTAGGCTATTTGTGATATAAGAAATCTTATATGGAAGAAGTGGTGTAAATACCTAGTTGGGTTTTTGAATGAAATTTATTGTTAAAAAAACATGTATTGGCTAAATCTCATGAGAAAAACATGGTAGTATTTGCTTCAAGTTTTGTTCCACATTTGATACAAGGTAGATGTATTATGCTTATCACTTTAAAAATTTTTATCTGGTTGTTGTCTTTTGATGTACATTACTTATTATTATCGACTTTGGTTTGATAGATGCAACAAATATTATTAGCCAATTATTGGATGTCGAAATAGTTCGTTTCGAATATACACTAACGGATTTGTTAACATCACATGTGTGGAAATGTAATGAACTTCACCAATTAGCAAATTGCGTGGAAATGTAATGAACTTCACACAATTGCATTATACATAATGTACTTCCAAACATACATTTAAATGTAACATACTTTGGTTTAGTTACCTTTTAAATTGTTTTCCAAAGAATTGACTTTTTTTTGACAAACCATTTTCCCCGTAACACTTCAACGTGTCTATCCTTTTTTAATGAACTCATTACATAGTTGACAACTAAATGAAAGTTACTTTTTTTAATCTAATTTCAGATGATACATAAACTATGGTGCTTATAGCTTATTGGAGTATGGCGGCAGTCACCTGACCAGATGCATACAACAACATCGTAGGATGCAGTGGCGGATCTGGAAATGAATTTTAGTAGTAACGTTTTCATTGATTTTCATTTTAGTAGCAATGTTTTTCAAATTTCGTAAAAAAAAAAAAATTTCCATTAATTTTCCACTATACGCGTGAAGTTGAACAGCAACGGACGCGGCACCTAGTTATACATTAGATCCGCCCCTGGTAGGATGGTAGGGTATAGGTCATCAATCACAACAGAGGTGATGGTTTAAACGTCATGGATCGAATTAAACTTGTAAATTGAGCAAAGAAATGAGAGAAGTTCATCGAAATATCATTAAGATCATAAGCATTAAACTGGGACAACATATTATTATTTGCATCAAACATTAACACATTATGATTATGAATAAATTTACATCTAAAATTAATCATATTGCATTCATTTCATCACGTGACAAAATAAAATCATTAATAGAAAAAATTAGAAAAATACGTGGATTGAATTATTAAAAAGTGTACATATTAAAAATAAAGTTTCTGTCCTTGACCGCAAAAGAGTAACTCTGTATAGGGGTGTGCATGGGTCGGTTTGGTTCGGTTTTTACCATTAACCATAACCATAACCATAACCTCTATTTCGGTTATGGGATTTCCTTAACCATTAACCAAACTTCGGTTATGGTTAATCGGTTATGAATTCGGTTATGGTTATTTCGGTTATTAACCATAAACTTCAACTAAAACTAACTTTCGACCAAAGTTTAAAAATTAAAACCGTGTGGGTCTACAAATAAAAAGTGGAACTTACGATGGTGGACTTAGCTTAATCTTTTTTTTATAAAACTAACAAGTTTACATTTTTTTTTGTTAAACTACCAACGGGGGATCCTTGTTAATAAGATATTTCTAGACAATAAAAAAACTTACCTAAGCTTAAGTTTAATTCTTTATTAAAATAAAGGTCACCTACATCGAGATCGTTTTGTTACTAGCATACTTTTATCTTAGTAGAAAACTCTACATGTTAGTGTTAAACATAAACCTATTACAAGAATTAAAATTAGAAGTTCGGTTCGGTTTTGGTTATGTCGGTTAACCAAAGTTTCATAACCATGACCATAACCGCTTAGTCGGTTAAAGAAATTTTATAACCATAACCATTGGTTATGTCAGTTATCAGTTAAAATCGGTTCGGTTATATCGGTATGGTTTGATTATTGGTTATGACGGTTAATTTTTGCTCACACTGCATCACCATTTACACTCGATTTAAAATCACGATTGCTTCAGATCAAGCCCCCCAAATATTAATTATTTATTATTTTAAGTAAGGCTTTCAACAAAAACTTGAATCTCTTTTCATGTCCCACCCACTCCTTCACCACCTGCACGCATCTCCACCTCCTCTTCTTCGTCGTCGTTGAGTTTCAATCCAAATTAATAATAATAATAATAATAATAATAATAATAATAATGTCGAGTTTGGGTGATTTAGAATACGCGTCAGTGGGCGCAAGTTTGTTGCTGAGATTGTGGAATAACATCGACGAATCGCAAGGATGGAAGGAGGGAGTTTTTTACGGTCTATGTGCTGCCTATGCACTTGTTGCGTTAATTGCTTTGGTATGGTTCTGATTTGGATTTTGTTGTCGAATTAGGTTGTAATTTCTTTAATTTTAAACTAGTTTTTAGTATTGGATTTGGATGTTATTGTTAACCTAAGTTGTGATATGGAAAGGAAAGTATGTTTAGGCGTGGTTTAATGTGGATGTGGAGTTGGTTTTGTTTTTGGTTGTAGGAGTTAGAATGTGTTTTCTTGTGATTTGGTGGTTGTTTGAGTTTGCTAGTTGAATAGGTGAAATATGTTTGGGCGTAGGGCTTGCCTGTTTCCTAGGTGCAAGACGTGTGGAGTTCGCCTGTCGCCTAGGGCAAGGTGCGAGGGGCTTGCCTGTGGTCTAGGTGCAAGGCATGAAGGGCTTGCCTGTCGCCTAGGTGCAAAGCGTGAAGGGCTCACCTGTTTCCTAGGTGCAAAGCGTGAAGGGCTCGCCTGTCGCCTAGGTGCAAGGCGCGTAGGGCTGGGAAGGGCTCACATGTCTCCTAGGTGCAAGGCGTGTGGAGCTCACCTGTCGCCTAGGCCAAGGCGCAAGGGGCTTGCCTATTGTCTAGGTGCAACTTGCAATGCATGAAGGGCTCGCCTGTTGCCCAGGTGCAAGGTGTGAAGGGATCACTTGTCGCCAGATGCAAGGCGTGAAGGGATCACTTGTCGCCAGATGCTAGGCGTGAAGGGATCACTTGTCGCCAGGTGCAAGGCGCGTAGGGCTCACATGTCTCCTAGGTGCAAGGCGTGAGGAGCTGGTAAAGGCTCGCCTGTTGCCTAGGTGCAGGGCATGAGGGGCTGGGAAAGGCTCGTTTGTCGCCTAGGTGCAAGGTGTGAGGGCCTCTCCTAGGTGCAAGGCTTGAAGAGCTTCAAGCACGGAAGGCTAGTGGGCCACAAGGGGCTCATCTTTCGCCTAGGTGCAAGGCGTGAGGGGCTCGCTTGTTGCCTGACTCACCTCATTTTCCTTTGCCTGGACCAAGGCGAGCATCTCACTTGTACTTTATCAAGATGGTCGCCTTGCGTGCCTTTGAGGCGCCTAGGCCTTGCCTGAGCACCTAGGCGTGCGCCTCTTACGCCTTTGACTACATAGTATTTTAGGTTAGTGGCAACAGCTTACATGCCATTGGTTGTACAATACTACAATTACAATAACTGGATTTGTTGCTTCTTAAATGGATGTTTTATTTTTATCCTTGAATGTTCAGGTGCAACTTGTTCGTATTCAACTGAGAGTACCTGAATACGGTTGGACAACACAAAAGGTTTTCCACTTGATGAATTTTGTGGTAAATGGATGTAAGGTTGCTATTCTTTTTTGTCATTTAAGAACCTTTTAATATAGGCCGGTATGTTTGATCCTTCGTATGCTTTTCCACAGTAAGGGCTGTTGAGTTTGGATTTTACTGGAGTGTTTTTCACTACAAGCCAAAGGTAAGTTACCATGTTTCCTCTTCGCTGATTTCACTTTAATGTTAATATGACCCATGAAGTTAAACAAGAACTGGAATTATCATCCGTAGGTATTAGATATGATACTTTTGGATCTTCCTGGTCTTCTGTTTTTCTCAACTTACACACTGCTTGTACTGTTCTGGGGCTGAGATCTACCATCAGGTACTAAACATAAAAAGCTTCTGTATATTATTTTATTTTTACTGACAAGATATATCATTTATACCTATGGTTTCAGTTTATATCAGTATACATGATTGGTATGCATGCTGGCATATTCTAATAGATTATAAAAATATCAGAATTATTTTCTGAATTTCAGGCAAGAAGCCTTCCTTCTGATAGACTCAGACCTGCATATTTCATCGTCAATGGAGCTGTATACTTCATTCAGGTAGTATGAAAATTCACATATCCTTGTTTTCTTATGTTTGTATGAGGGTGCTCGAGAGAGGTGGCATGGTGCCATGGTGGTGGGATTGGGTGACATATTAAAACATGCCATATTTTTGTACTGGTGGGGATGGTGAAAACACGATTTTGTCTGTGTCTTAAAATAAAAATCAAACAGTGAATGTGTTAATTATAATCACAATACACTATTATCGCAATGACAATCTGAATTTTTGAATAAAAACAACGTAGAAAGCTGTATGCATCAAAAATATAACTTGGGCAACTTTTGACCAGTTCCCTTCTTTTCTAAATTGTTTCAGTTTGATCCATTTGAGATAAAACACAACCCAAATTGACAAATTCATAAGTTAACGTGTCAATATTACCACTTATAGTGCTTCTGTGCTGCATTTGTACTTTTAAACAATATTCTAACTTACAAACTTCAGGTGTGCATCTGGATATATATGGGATTCAGTGATGGTCCTGTTGCTCTCAAGATTGCTGAAATATTCTTTTCAGGTGAGAACGTGGTACAACCTCAACCACAAATATGCTTGATGTATACATGTGATTAGAAATGCTTCATCTATTAGTTTTCTACTGCTGCATTTGTCATAACTATCATTATAATAACAAACAGTATGGTGTATGCAGTTATCTCCCTTTGTGCTGCTCTTGGATTCATTATATATGGTGGGAGGTACCAGCCTATCTCACAATCTTTGAATGTCTGATGCTTGATACTAAGGACCCCCCCAACCCACACACACTCAGTCTCACACTCCACAACAATAGCTTATTTATTTATACTTATTTTTCCTTATAGCTTGTTTGTCATGCTCCGGCGCTTTCCAATTGAATCCAGAGGTCGCCAGAAAAAGCTTCATGAGGTTTGCATCTGTATTGACCTGTGACAGGAAATGTAGGCCTTTAAACAAACCTAATGTCCAGTGAGCCGTTTGGTGGGAAGTTTGTTTATGTTTGTTTATTTAACGAATGAACGAACATAACAAACTTTTTTGTTCATTAATACATGAACACATGTCCTATTCGCTCATTTACATTTGTGAACGTTCATTTATGTTTGGTTTATATCCGTTTGTTCATTTGTTCAGTTAAAGTAAATGATTGAACATGAACAAGCCCTCGTTCAGTTCATTAACAGGCCTAAGAGAGTGTATTTGGCCTTGGATGATGGAAAATCTAACTGCTTAAACATATGGGTTCTTTTTTTTGGCAGGTTGGATTTGTGACTGGAATTTGCTGCACATGTTTTTTGATAAGATGTGTGATGGTAAGCT
This sequence comes from Ambrosia x helenae, assembly GCA_030844895.1. NCBI lineage: Eukaryota > Viridiplantae > Streptophyta > Magnoliopsida > Asterales > Asteraceae > Ambrosia > Ambrosia x helenae. The sequence continues at coordinate 65,134 of JAUTDX010000687.1, read as the reverse complement.
TTAGTTACCCAAATCACGAATATGCTGGAGTGCTGGTCATAATTTCCATTTATTTTGCCTGCAATAACAAAATTTATTTGTGCAATAGGTTGCTGTCTCTGCATTTAACAAGGAAGCCGATGTTCATGTTCGGAATCACCCCATCCTTGATCTTGCTTACTACATGGTAAATGTTATATCCCATTTTGCATAGGGATGCTAAATTTTAAAATTTGTTGGTTTAATAAGAGTAAATGGTCACTTGTGAAAAACGTCATTGTTTAAAACAAGGGCTAATTGCATAAAAAGGTAACCAACTCACTTGTCAACTGTATGCACCAAATGTGTCAAATTGGTTAAAAAATTGTATTTTATCACTAATGGAATGGGTTAAATGGAGGGTTTAGTTAAAAAAGAATGGAACATGTCAAACGTGTCGGTGGGGTTGGTTGACCTGGAACACCATTTTCCAAAACTTAATTTTCGTTCTATAAATAACTGAAAGTTCCAAATATGATTACATTATTATATTACTAAATACACAGTGGGCGACTTTCAACCTGTTCTCTTAAGCTTATCTTTTTACTTGTTTGAGCCGTTAGAGAAATGAATGCCCAAATTGACCCATCCAAATGTAAATGGTTGAAATTACCATCTGGGTTCTTTAATCTAACAACATATTTTGCTGTTTTCTTTTTTTTCCCAGATTGTAGAGATTGTCCCGTCTGCTCTCGTGCTGTTTATCCTCAGAAAATTGCCACCTAAACGCGTGTCAGATCAGTACCATCCAATAAAATGATCGCAACGATTTCAGCGCCTGTTCTCATATTGGTGAGCATAACACCCTTTTTCTATGTCTATGCCATTCAGTGGTTATGGTGCAACTGTCTTTGTGTTTCTTTACTCATCAGAATAAGATCCTGTTCATCATATTCATGTCTTGCTAACAGCATGACCAATAGAGAGGAACTTGTTTAGGTATTTGTTGACTCATTAGAAGCAGATTTTGTTTCCTGTTTTAAAAGAGTTATCTTTGAGATGAAAGATGGGTTATTTGGATGTAATGTGGTGTGCGTTGTGTCCGTTTGTGGAAGTGGTAAAATGGACGGGTTGGTTATAAGAACATGTGAGAGTGGCGTTGGGTCACAACGTGTTATTTTTCTATACCAGTCTGGCATGATGGGCAACATGACCGTTTTGAACATACTTGTTCATAAGAAACATGCAATGTAGTAGTATATATCGAGCTAAATGAACAATTACAACTGGAATGAACGGTTTCATGGTTTTTTTCGCTACTTTGCTGATTTTGCGAGGGTAAAAACAGTTGGCTTAATAGCATAAAAATCAATATATACACAAACTTATATACTTCTTTGGTAATAACTAGTTTGTACATGTGACATTAGTGACCATGTAAACACATACATCGCACTAATATGCACAAACTTCACTCGGTCAACAATTAACAAGTACAAACTTCGATTGATCCCTCAACTCACATGGTAAACAAGTGTGACAAACATCGACTAAACGTGTAAAGTAACTTACAATCACGCTAATAGGCATGTACACACTCAAATCACTAGTGACGGTTGTAGACGCCAGACAGGAGAAAACAGTGGATGAGGGAGAGACAATCAAGAAGAATATAGGGGCAATTTTATAGGTATAAAAGTATACTCTGACATATTTAACTTTAAAATTCACCATTTGATGTACTGTATGCAATGTTTAATACATTTTCATGCATAAAGTTTTTATTACTTGCATACATCTAAAGGTCGTTTCATAAGACAATACGGTGTGGTCAAGGAGTGAACGGGTATGAAGCGTCATATGGTAGCCACGTGAATTCCCTTCAAACCTCCAAAAAACCACAGGGTGGTGGTGGCGTGGATTTTTTTTTTTTTTTTATAAAAAAAAGGAAAAAATCAAACAACCAATCAAAATCATACATAATCCAACAACCACCCACAACCGTCCATTGGACCCTCATCTTTTGCCCCATGCCCGTGGAGATCTTCAAGCCCTAAGATGCCACGCCCCTTCCACGCCATACATAGGGTGGTGTTGGTGGCGTGGAGGGGCTTCACACATCTCTTTCACGCCACCACACCGTATAGCCTAAACAACTTAAATCAAACGATAAACATTAAAACTTTAACTTTATTATTTTGAAGTCCAAAATTTGAAATATATTCATTTGGTTTGCCCCTTTTAAATGAGTTATGAATGTAACTACAAAAAAATACGCTAACAAAACCTAATATGGCTAGAGCGTCCATGTCAACCACATGCGCTTAGGGCTGCAAACGAACTGAACTTCAGCGAACAGTTCATGAACCGTTCGGCGAGAAGTTCGTTTGTGTTCGTTCGTTTAATAAATGAACGAACACGAACAAAAAATTCCGTTCGTTAAGTTAAACGAACGAACATGAACAATGGTCGCGTTCGTTCGTTTATGTTCGTGAACGTTCGGTAACGCGTTCGTTTGTGTTCGTTTGTTTAATAGGGGTTTTAATTTTTATAACCTTCTTATATTCTTTTATATATATAAATTTTACTCAAATAAAAAAGTAATTCGATGAAAGTTTATTTTGGGTAGCTTAACAAAGACTTTAAGTTTAATATGCGAACTTATTTTTTTGAGACGCTACTTTATTATGTTTAACAATATTATGTAAGTGTTATTTTGGGTGGCTTAATGTATGTGAATTCGATCTTATTCGAAAGTTAAAATATGTTCGTTTGACGGATTCTGTTCATGAACACTTTTATGTGTTCGTTTGTGTTCATTAATGTTTGTTTGTGTTCGTGTGCGTTCATGAACAAAATTAACAAACGAACACGAACACGAGTGTTTTCTTAACAAACGAACACGGACAAAAAATCTCGTTCGGTAAGTGTTCGTGAACCGTTCGTGAACACATATTTTCCTTAACAAACAAACACGAACAAGCCTCTGTTCGTGTTCGTTCGGTTCGTTTGCAGCCCTACATGCGCTACATGTGCAAACAATGTCATTATGTCAAGTATATTTTCAACAAGTACATGGATTTTAATGTACAAAATATTACATGTTTCACCTTAGCAAAATCGCCTAAGAGAGATACAAGTTTAAAAGGAATGTCTATGGACAAATAACCTTTAACGTGTTTTGGGTGCTTTGCCTGTGCAAGGGAGAACCAACAGCTAAATTAAATGTCATTGGGTGGGAGAAATTATAAGATGGCCTGGTTATCTTATTTGGCTGTTAATGTCGATGGATATTGACGAGGTAGGGGCCCAGTCAGACTAGGCTGGCCCACCTCAATAACATGCAAGGTTGATAAGGCCCAATAAAGTCAGGCCCACTAAAGTCGGCCTAAACCGTTTCTAGAACAACAATAACGATCAAGGGCGATAAATAAGTATAAACGATAACAGATAGGCCTTGAACAACCAAACCGGTTTATAAGAAAAGAAGGCGATAATGATTATCTCCAGGCTTAGAGGAATAACCGTTGCGATAATAGAGGATAGCTTTGGCTATATAAAGAAGACACAGGTAAACGCAATGGGACATGCAATCACTCTTAACCTACTCTCCCTACTTTCACAATACTTAAAAGCCGTACTTATTCTCACGCCGGAGGGTGGTCACAGGATAACCCCCTATCCTGTGACGAGTCCTAACGGTGTTCTCTTTTTGCAGAACAGGGTTTTTCCATAAGATTGGGCTGGAGTGACGCCTCTGTCCTATATAGAAGAATTACCCCCCTCAGGTATTTACTTCTTCATTGGCGCCATCCGTGGGACGGAAACAAGACAGAGAACGATCATTCCCACCCAGTTGAATGGCTTCAAACCAAGATTCAAGAATCATGGCAGAACAAGACATCCCACCAAACTCGGCTGGGATAAACGGTGAAGACGCTGACCGAGCGTCGGCAGATTCGGTTGATGAAGAAATAGTACTGGAACAACCTCCGGGTTTCGGCGTCCGTGGTCAAGCCACTGGTAACGGAACAAGCCAACATAGACCCACTGAGACAACTCTGGCGGCTCCAGCTTTTCCCAGGTTCATGCCGGCAACCACTTATACAAGACCCATAGCAACTCCTATTGCACCAGGAAGATCACTACCCCGGCAACGAACGTGTCATGGGTAACAGCCGCCGCCAGCCTCCCTCTGTTTTCAGCGGCAGTAACTGCGTCCATGATGTCATCTCCCATGGCAACACTCATGCATCCGACAGTTACTCCCTATACCCCTATTACACCAGGGAACCAGCCCTATATGCCATACTACCCGGCAAGCCCGTATGGTTTCATGTATCAACCCATGGCAGGAAACCCATACTCATACCCTTACCCGTACATGTATCCGCCGCCAATGGCACCCATGTCGGGTTGGGGGAATGCAGAAAACCAGATTCCCCGAACCGCGGGGATCCGTCTGGACGAGGTGCGAACAAGGCTGACGTACGATGGGACACCGGCTCCTATCATACCTCCTCAGAATGGTGTCCAAGGGCAACAAGCCGGGGGCCAATTAACTCCACCCACCAACCAAGCGGAGCCACAGACTGGTGGAAGAGACCACAATGGATCACGAGACGATGATGAAGAAGAGCTTACTAGACCGTATCGACCTCCAGCAACGGTCACGTACTCCAAGCTTGTGCCAAGAATCGCCAACGCTCCTTTACCACAGAATCTCAAACTCCCCTCTACAGTCGGCAAGTATGATGGAATAGGGGACCCGGATGACCATCTGAGCATCTTCGAATCAGTAGGAAGGTCAAAAGACTGGCCCATGCCTGCTTACTGTCACATGTTCATCCAGACGCTAGTCGGAGCGGCACGCGTCTGGTGGGACAGCCTACCCTCAGGGTCCGTTGCCAATTGGGATGAAATTGTCAGAGGTTTTTCCCAACAATTCAGCCAACAGCGCAGGCATACCAAATACCGGGATGAAGTCATGCATATTCGACAACGCGACAACGAATCCATGGAGCACTTCATCGTGCGATTTAATAAGGAACGGCTTCAAATCCCGGGACTCACAGAAGAACTAGCATGCACGGCATTCACCATGGGAGTGAACGATGATGGTTTGCTGAGAAAACTGCACGGTCCCAAAGGGTATCCGCAGACGATGGATGAAATGATGACCATCGCTAAGGCGTACGTCAAGCAAGAAAGTCAATAGCTATGAACCATGCAGTCAGAAAGAGGCAGGAGTCAAGTAAGATTTCAGACTCGAATGATAATCGAGATAGTAGGGGATCCAGGAACAGGGGAAGGTCAGAGACATCTAATCAGCCTTACTCGAGGAATGACAAAAGAGAGGATAGGCGGGACGATCGCCGGAAGTCTGATAGACCACGGGATACGTTTACAGGAAGGGGAGATGGTACCTCACGGTCAAGGTCGGAATACCCGGAACTAACCAAAACACCGTCCCAGATCCTAGAATCTGAAGACTTACGGCTTAACACGCCACGACCGCTCAAAGAATCACCCGGGCAAGATAAATCAAAATACTGTGCTTATCACAAGGGTACCGGTCACGAAACCAATGATTGCTTCCAACTGAAAAGGCAGATCGAATACTTCGTCAAATCCGGGAAGCTAGCACATTTGCTCAAAGATGTGAAACCAGGACCCTCCTCCGCGGCAACTGACAAAGCCGCCGGAAAGCGTCCATGGGAAATGAACATGGTCAGGGTAGAAAACAGATACGAGCGGAAGAGAACGTTTGAACGCTTTGAGCCATGGATGGAAGCCACAATGACCGTACCTCCACACTACCGGGTGCTAAGCATGGAAGCCCTGGTAATCTCCGCCGCTGTGGGTGACTATAGCATGAGAAGGATCCTGGTGGATACAGGAAGTTCGGAAGACATCATATACGAACCATGTTTCCGCCGAATGCGCATGGAGGACCAGAAGATGATGGAACCGGCTAGAGGCCCAGTAAGGGGATTTACGGGAGAAAGCGTGGAACCGTTAGGACAATTGACATTCCCTGTTACTATAGGGGACGGCCGCAAGGAAAGAACCATTCTGGTCACGTTCCTCATAATACCGGCCGACTCTCAGTATAATGTGATCATCGGGCGTTACACCTTGGGCGTATAGATGCTTTGGTTTCCACCGCAAGAGGTTTTATGATGTTTCCTACTCCCCAAGGGGTTGTAACGGTAACGGGAGATAAAGTTTGTTCATCAGCTGAAGTCAAAACAGCCCCACAAGCTCCAACAGGTTTACGCGGTCCGGAAAGGTGGGTACTGAACGCCGAGCATCCGGAACAGACAGTGCTGATCGGCGATACTTTATCACCAACAGCCAGAGATCGACTTAAGCAGGTGTTGAAAAAGAACGTGGACGTCTTTGCATTTAAGCACGCTGACATGACAGGAATCTCGAGATCAAAAGCGGAACACAAGCTGTCAATCTTCCCTTCGCTCAAACCAATAGCTCAGAAGAAGAGAAGCATGGCCCCGGATCGGAGGGCGGCAGTGGTACAGGAGGTGAAAAAGCTAGAAGAAGCAGGCATCTTACGGAAGACAAAATACCACACTTGGGTGGCCAACCCGGTAATGGTCCGGAAGCACGACGGAACTTGGCGTATGTGCGTCGACTATAAAGACCTCAACAAAGCATGCCCGAAGGATGCGTACCCGCTGCCGGAAATTGATCTCAAAGTCGATTCTCTTTCACCATTCAAGTTCAAGTGCTTTCTCGACGCATACAAGGGATATCATCAAATCAAAATGGCTCGAGAAGATGAAGACAAGACTGCATTCCACACAGATGCAGGCATCTATTGTTACACGAAAATGCCGTTTGGGCTAAAGAATGCAGGTGCAACGTACCAAAGATTGATGGATCAGGCATTCGAGCATCAGATCGGACGCAACCTCGAGGTATACGTAGATGATCTGGTCATCAAAAGTAGCACAGAAGATGATATCATCAAGGACATCGAAGAAACTTTCAAGAAGTTGCGGGAATACAATATAAAGTTGAACCCTGGCAAATGCTCTTTTGGGGTTGAAGAAGGCAAGTTCCTCGGCGTGGTGGTCACGAAAGACGGGTTCCGAGTCAACCCAGAAAAGGTGGCGGCAATCATCAACATGCCATCTCCGAAGACATTGAAAGAGGCACAGACCTTGAACGGAAGACTGGCCGCAATTAATCGCTGTTTGGCCCGGCACGCGGAGCGTTCGTTACCATTCATATCCACCCTGAAGGATTGCCTCAACAAGAACAAGTTTCAATGGACGCCCGAAGCGGAGAAGGCATTCCAGGAGATGAAGACATTCGTGGGCAATCTACCCACACTCACCGCCCCCAGAGGAGATGAGATTCTAAGAATGTACATAGCCGCGGGACATCACGCTGTCAGTGCCGTTTTGCTGGTGGAACGGGGTGGAACACAAACCCCCATCTACTATGTCAGCCGGGTGTTGTCTGACCCGGAAACAAGATACCCAACATTAGAAAAACTCGTGCTTGCTTTGGTACACGCATCCCGGCGACTGCGCCGGTACTTTCAGGCACACAAGGTGGAAGTATTGACTAACTTCCAGCTGGCTCAAATAATAAACAGACCGGAAGTGTCAGGACGACTGGCTAAATGGGCAATCGAACTGGGCGCACTGGATATTGGCTTCAAGAAGAGAACATCCATAAAGGGGCAGGTTATTGCAGACTTCCTGGCTGAAATCCCGGCGGGAGAACAGATCCCTCAGATGGAGGAGGCACTCATCCCAGAAACAGAGATCGAGGAGCCGGCATGGCAATTATACACTGATGGGTCTTCTAATAGCAAAGGAGCCGGTGCAGGTCTGATGCTGGTCAACCCGGATGGCACCAAGTTCCTATATGCCCTCCGTTTTGATTTCGAATGCTCCAACAACCAGTCCGAGTATGAAGCACTGTTAGCAGGACTGCGCATGGCACTGTCTTTGGGCGCGAAGAAGGTGGACGCACATGTAGATTCACTGCTGGTCACTAATCAAGTCAACGAATCATACGAAGCCCGGGATGACACCCTGTCGAAATACCTGGAAAAGACTAAAGAGTTGATGTCCAAGTTCAAAAAGATAACGCTGATACACGTTCGGCGACACCGGAATGATATAGCCGATGCCTTGAGCAAGTTAGCGTCGTCCGGAACCAGGGAAGACGTCCACATCGAGACCCTCAAACAACCATCGACCCATGTGTCAGCCGTACATAGCATACATGCAGTGGAGGTCTCCTGGATGACACCGATACAACAGTACTTGGAACACGGCACACTGCCGGATGACAAGGGAGAGGCTTTGAAGTTACGTACCAAGGCACTACAGTACGAATTACAAGGCGGCATCCTATACAGAAAGTCATACCTCGGCCCAGCACTGCGGTGTGTAGCCCCATCGGAGGCTAAGTTTTTAGTGGAAGAAATTCATGCTGGTACGTGCGGGATACATGCCGGTCCCCGGGCGGTGGTAGCAAAGATAACCAATGCAGGTTACTACTGGCCGGGAATGCACAACATGGCGGTGGAAGTTTTACGAAGATGCATTAGCTGTCAGAAATATGCACCGCACACAATCCGGCCAAAGAACAACTTGATACCTGTAATGGCAGCGTGGCCTTTTCAGAAGTGGGGGATAGACCTAGTAGGACCGTTTCCCCTTGCCCCCGGAAAGTTGAAATACTTGGTGGTAGCCATCGACTACTTCACCAAATGGGTGGAAGCAAAACCCTTGTCCAAAATCGAAGCAATTAACATTAAGAAGTTCTTATGGGAACACATAGTCTGCAGGTTCGGAGTCCCGTTGTATCTGGTTAGTGACAATGGAACACAGTTCGCGGACAAGTCCTTGCAGGACTGGTGTAAGGAGCTCCATATCCAGCAGGTTTTCACCTCAGTCGCTCACCCGCAGGGCAACGGACAGGTTGAAAGAGCAAATCGGAGTGTTCTGGACGGGATCAAAAGGAGGTTAGATGATGAGGGTAAATCCTGGGTGGATCAATTACCACACGTGTTATGGGCTCACAGGACCATGCCGAAAACAAGCAATGGTGAAACACCATTCAGCTTAACATACGGGTCTGAAGCAATGATTCCAGCAGAGGTCGCTATACCTACACAGCGAAGGAGTAATGAAAGCAGTACCAATGAACAATTGCTGCGGGAGAACTTGGAAAGGCTGGAAGAACGCCGGGACACCGCCTGCATCAACGAAGCCCGGTACAAACGGCTGTTGGAGAAATACTACAACAGACGGGTCCTTGAGAAATCTTTCAAAGTAGGAGAATTGGTCATGCGCGACAATGAAGCAAGCAGGTCGCAGCCCCAGGGCAAGCTGGGTCCCAACTGGGAGGGGCCGTATGAAGTGGCTGAAGTGCTGGGCAAAGGGGCATACACCTTAAAGCAGCTCACGGGAGAACTCATCCCGCGAACTTGGAATGCTGCTCAGTTGAAAAAATGCTACATTTAAGTCTTGATATCGACTAGAAATAGTTTTTCATTTTTCCTTTATTTTATGTCAATAATAATAGCTGTGTAACAATCGACCTGTTGGTCCTCACAGTTTGTTTAATTTGAATTAATAAAACGCCGATCAAGGCAAGTTCTTTTTCCATAATGATTTATATCCATTTGATCGATGTACAAAAATCATTCACCACGGTAGGAGGCAGGACCAAAATCCGTAGCCATTACAAAATACTAACCTACCACCAAACACAGCGCTATACAAAACATAAACCAGAGTCAGGCATAAGGGCATTAACAAAAAAGAATTATGCCCCTGGCTCACATTACACTTAGTCGTCTAACATAGCTAATACCTCTGCAGGGGTATGTAGCACTTCTCCATCTGGGGCAAAATCTGGTAACACCAAGAGCTCCCCTTCCAACAAGGGTTCAGCTTCTTCATCATCCCCAAGGGGATCTTCAACCACCACACCATCCTCGGCAGCAACCGGACCTCCCGGGTCATTTACAGGAACTCCAATAATGTCCACCACCTCTACCACGTTTAGGATAGGTTGAGGGACAGGCAAGGCCAATACTGGAGCTGGCTCGTTAAACAGCCTTCTGGGCCCCCTGGAATATGTTAACCCATACTGACGAGCAGGCACATACCCAGCAGTCCTCTCGTTGTATTCCTCCATCGCGGCACGGCGACGATCCATCTCATCGGCAAACTCTCGAAGCTTAATCAACCCATCCACCGCATCTAGCTCACGGTTGATTTCCTCCAACGAAGATCGTTTGAATAACATGTTGGAATGAGGTCAGGAGTTTGTGGGTGGGGTTAGAGGGGAAAGATGATAAGCAACCTGACTTATATAGCGACACTCAGGAAGTTCAGAAGTCATCATTCACTCACTGACATTCGCCGTCAAACAGTGGCACGTGACAGCAGTGACGTCATGCAATGATGAGGTGTAATTAATGACTGATTGAGAGCCACTGTCACATCAGCATTAACTACCTGTCAGACCAGCTGGCACAAGTTACTAGTATACCAAACAGTCGAAATACACACGAACGATTGGAATACAAAACGATGGGAATACATAACGACGTTATAATTAATTGAAACATTCCAAAATACATAATTTCGCAAGAAATACACATACGTGTAATAAAACACAAACGCCGTTCAAAATATTACATCAAGGAAACATTCTGACTTCACCCAGAAGAAGTATCTTCGTCGTCTGTGGACTCCAACACATATGGCTCCAATTCGGCCCGGAGGGCGGAGGTTCCCTCGTCCCCAACCTTGCAACTCAAGCGGTCAATGGCTTCCAAGGTATCAGTACTTAAAGCTTGCAGACTATCAGCGACGCGGGTCGGCAAAGACTTCTCATGAGCAGTTGGGGGAGGAAGGTTCTTACCGGCTAAGCCAACCTGGTTGCCGTAGGCTAAGCCGTCATGGTAACCAGCCTCCATAGACACTTCATAAAAAGCATTAATGCGATCCTGGTACTCAGCGCTGCCACGAATATAACGCCAGGATGCCGGAATGCCTCGATGAATCAACCAGTCACGGTCACTTGCCAACACGTCCACCCGGGACTGCAAAGCATCAACTTGGGCCTTGAAGGACTCAGCAGTGTTTACAGCCGTGTCTACACGACTGTTCGCGGCCTCAAGCTGTTTTTGACAGTCGTTTAACTGTTGGAATACTTCATCTCTTTGCTCTTCTGCCCGCCGGATCCGAGACTCATATGTTTCCACTTCTGCAGACATAAGTTTATACCTCTCCATATCCGCCTGATGACCGGAAATGGTATTTTTCGCAGTCTCCAACTCTTTTGACAGGACTTTGACCCGATCCTCAAAACGAAAAACTTGCTTGTTCAACTTGTCCTCCCGGCGGTGCCATTCCACCTTCTCCTCAGTATGCTTGGTCACCATCCGGTCCATGTCCGTTTCTATTTTCTCTTTGGCCACTTGGCGGGCCACCACTTCCACTTCCTGATCGGCTAACTGCTTTGATAACCGCTCATTTTCGGCCTTCGTGCGGCCCTGCTCTTCCCGGACATTGATAAGATGTGCCAGATCAACACGCCACCTCCTTAGCACCTCATATAGGGCAGTAGAGGAACTTACACTCGCTCCCATCACATTCTCTGCCAGCTGCGCATTATCCAGGCCCTGCAGATAGTACCTCTCTGCTGGGGGGACAGAAAATTCAGTCCAATGGCGTATCACGTCCGGATTAATAAGCCGTGTAGACTCAGCAATATGCCAACCAGGCACATATCGGACGTGCTTCAACGATGGACGCCAATTGATCCCGGGAAGATAAGTATTATGAGGTACTTCATCTGATGATACACCTTCAATCTGTTCCCCAGTGCGGATTCCTCCGGAAACCTGATAGGATGCCTCTGAACATCTCGCAGTAGCTGAGAAAAACTTTGTCCAGATGCACCAACCGGCGTCGTGACAGTACTAGCTGACAAAGTAAAGGTCGGCTTTTGGGTCAATGGAACATCCACGGAAGCAACTGTAGTCGACACCGCAGGAGGAGGAGAAGTCTCGGCAACAGTAACAATGGGTCCAGTAGTCAAGGCATCCATTAACGCCGTGCCGGTAGGGATAATAGCACTAGCAGACCCGGCTTGAGTAATTCCCAGGGAGGAAGATGGCAAAGGTTCCGTTGCGCTGGTAACCATACCCGGACTACTAGAAGAGGGTGGCAGCATGGACGACCCACCAGCATCAGAGCCGGACAACCCTGTCAGGGCATCCGGGGGAGAGTCACTTACACCGATCCTGGCACCTACAAAGGACATACTACCCTGTCAATACAAATAGCCAACATTACTATAAACACGTGCATATCCAGTCGGCAAACTTACTGAGGGTTTTTTCCTTCAGCACCTTCAGCTGCTGCCTTTTAGCCATCAGCAAATCCACATCAGCGGCATCAATCTTCTTCCTCTTCTTGGATTTCTTTTCCCTGAAGCAACATCTTCCTGCGGCATCGCCACATTCAACGGGTCCGCATCAATGGGACCCAAGGAGCTCTCTCTGGACACATCAACGCCAACACTTGCGTCTACAGGAACGTGTGGTTCCGAAGGACCCGCTCCACCCGTCTGCTTCACGGGTACCGGTATGTGAAAACTGCCTATCGTCTGACTAAGAACGTCGGCTTCTGAAGCCCCAAGGGGACGGTCATGTTCCACCAGGAGGTGAGCCGTGGCAGGGTCCAACACGTCAAAATATTGCCATCGTGTTTGATCCTCTCGGCGATACTCGGGAAAAACGGTGTCATCCAACCATAGACGACTCATACCCACTGCAACCATAGCTCTCTCCGGAATGCTAGTACATTCCGTTGGGTTATTGGTCAGAGCTATGAACAACGGATCTTTCTCATACACGGCGGGAGCCGGACACACATCGGATAGTTTCCCCTCTGGATACCTAATAGGGGCTACAATTGGTAGAATTTGCTCATCAATATAGAAGAACTTCTTCCTCCATTCTTTGTCTCTGACGCTCTGAGGGAAGTTCTCTATGCAAGATAACGCCCCAGGACGGCGGTCGAAGGTAAAATATTCGTGTTTAAACTTTAACACGTACAGAGCACGGAACACCTCTAGACGGGGCGTCATCCCAAGCCCTAGGGCACAGAATTCGAAATGGCGAATCTTAATCAGCCCCAACGGATGCAATTGGGATATGTTGACACCATAGTATGACAATAGATTACACACAAACTTGGTAACTGGAAGACGAAAGTGGGAGAAAGTGAAAAATTCACCGTACAGGGTTAGCTTCCCTGGTTTCAAGGGAAAAGCTACGTCGTCCCTATCAGGGAGCACCGGATTCCACTCCGAAGGAATTTTATAATCCCCAAGAAAGGATTCAAGTACCGTTAGCGACCATATACAGTTGATCTCGGCAACACTCGTGACTGTGCGCGTAGAACCAGCTTTGGGTGCCATTTCAGGGATGATGATTTTCGAAGTAAGTTTTTCTTTTGAGGATAGGATTATGCAAGCCCCCTGAGCTGGCAAATTTATAGCACTAGTTGACAACGGTTCAAATTTGAAATTGAACCGCCAACAGTCGCTTCCCCTGTCAGTCGGACTATTCAGAAACGGCTGATGGGACAGGTGTGATGATGTCAAAGGCACGTGCACAGGTCATGCGGTACCAATCCCAACGAAGATTTACAATGTGGCCCCCTAAGTATTTCTTTTCCGTACATTTTTTCTTTTTGGAGTCTAGTAATACTCGAAATCTCTTATCACTAGACTGGGGGGACATGACGAGGTAGGGGCCCAGTCAGACTAGGCTGGCCCACCTCAATAACATGCAAGGTTGATAAGGCCCAATAAAGTCAGGCCCACTAAAGTCGGCCTAACCGTTTCTAGAACAACAATAACGATCAAGGGCGATAAATAAGTATAAACGATAACAGATAGGCCTTGAACAACCAAACCGGTTTATAAGAAAAGAAGGCGATAATGATTATCTCCAGGCTTAGAGGAATAACCGTTGCGATAATAGAGGATAGCTTTGGCTATATAAAGAAGACACAGGTAAACGCAATCGGACATGCAATCACTCTTAACCTACTCTCCCTACTTTCACAATACTTAAAAGCCGTACTTATTCTCACGCCGGAGGGTGGTCACAGGATAACCCCCTATCCTGTGACGAGTCCTAACGGTGTTCTCTTTTTGCAGAACAGGGTTTTTCCATAAGATTGGGCTGGAGTGACGCCTCTGTCCTATATAGAAGAATTACCCCCCTCAGGTATTTACTTCTTCAGATATATAACCTTCCTTATTGGAAATTACCAGACACGTATTCGTGAGTAGGTGAATATGGGAGGGTCTAAGTTGACAAGTTGGTTAAATTAAGATTAGCTTCCTAATCACATAGATTACAGGGCCGTCTTCGAGAACACTAAAAAAAATTTGGGTCTCAGGCGAAAAAAAAAAATTTGGTCCAAAATTTTGTAAAGATGAATGAATTAAAAAAAATTTGAATGTGATGCTAGAGACAATGATTGAACTTGAGACCTCTACATTAAATTAGCATGGTTTTTCCAACTACACTAAAAAGACTTTAATATATACAAATCAAAATCAAATATATATATATATATATATATATATAGGGGAGGGATAATTTGAAAACCCTCCCCAGTTAAGAAAACCCATGAAACCCCCATCCTAACCATTCATCCTAAGTGATCTACGGTTCTGATTGTTTCTTACTTTTGATCAAGAATAAAGATACACATTAAATGATAAAAGGGTAGTATGGTCCAACAATTACTTTCCTCTCTCCTCACCTCTCTCCTCACTCCTCACTCCTCTCTCCTCTCTCCTCTCTCCTAATAATATAGATTCATGTTTTCTATAAAATAATTCAAACAAACAAAACAAACTACTGTTACTAGGTTTCAAATGTTCGAATCACACATGTTTCAATCCTTATCTTACCAAAAATATATAAAAACTATACCCCAACAATAAAAACATATGTTTTCAAAAACTTATCTCACAAAAAACATATAAATAAATTATAACCAAACAACAAAAACATATGTTTTCACGACTTATCTCACCAAAAATATAAAAATAACTATACCCCAACAACAAAAACATATGTTTTCATGACTTATCTCATAAACTTATCACACTAAAAAATTCCAAATTATCAACCCAAGCAACAAAAAACATATGTTGTACTACCTTTGATAGAAAAAAAAAAAAAAACCGTCTAACCAAAATTCCAAATTCCAAATTATCTCATAAACTTATCACACTACCTTTGATAGACAAAATAAAAAAGAACCGTCTAACACTTCGATGTCGTACCACCTCTTTCTCCAACAAATCACACAAAATACCTTTCAAGATGTTCAAAAATACGAAAATAAAAACCAAAAACTATCAAAAACTCCAGTAAAGAGAAATAAAAACACATAAAAAAACACATCAATATATACTCATGCATGTTTTACATATTTAAAAAAAATATATACATTATTCCATCCTTGACCTGTCATATCCTTAAGCAAAAAAAAATTTTAAAAATAAAGAAAAACATAGATCTTGAAGATCTTCTCGACATCTTGCTATAACACGAACAAAAACATAGATCTTGCCCCTGTTCATCTCTAACATGACAATAAAAACATAAAAAAATTGTTTCAAGTTATCTCTAAAAACCATTTGTTCATCCCCTTGCCGTTGTACACCTCGCCGTGGTCGTACACATTTGTTCACCCCAAAATTTTTTCTTCGATGTTGGTTGTGGATATGGGTGGATGTGGGAGGATTTGATAATAATAATTTGTTTTGGGGAAGATTTGGGTTTGTTAAAGTGAAAAAGAATAGATATAGAGAGAGAGATACGTACCTGGGTAAAGAAAGGGGAAATGTGAGAATTGTAGATTTGAAAATAGAGAGATGTAGAAAAGAGATTTGTGTCAGGCAAAAAAGATTTGACAAAATGATTGTTCCTAAAATACCCTTCTTGACTACATTGATAAGCATGACGTGGACAATTATGAGCCTCACAATGGGGTTTAATTGGTTTGCACAAGTGGGGATAGTTTTCATTTTAGAATTGCCCTATATATATATATATATATATGTGTGTGTGTGTGTGTGTGTGTTTGTGTGTATTTTTTAAAAAAAAGTTCGGGCCCATTTGAGAGTCGGGCCCTGAGCCCGTGACCACCCGGCCCAATGGGTAACCTGTATAAGACACGATAAGACCTGTTAACTGAAAAGTACACTACGTGATTTTTTTACTTTTTTTAAAATAATTAGAATTAAGAGGCAAAAATCGTTCATTTTTTTTGGTACATAAAACATAAAACCGTGTTATAAAAATGAGATATAAAGTAGTTAAACAACTCGTATTCATGTTTATTGTTCGCGTCGTCAGAGATCTGTTAAACCTGTTAAGACACGATTTGCCAGCCCTACGGCCCATGCTCAAGGCCGGCCCTGTTACATTATCTCTACTACATTATAAAGAGGGAGCAATGGGCAAAGATGTCTAACTTGACAAAGTTAAGATGGCATCCCAAGAGCCTCAAGTGTAATCCTCAAATTTTTACCCCATTTCTTCCATTTATACCCTTTTGTACTACCTTTGATAGCAATTGTACAAAATAATAATGCAACTCATTACACACAATCCCCTCTATCCATCTCAAAATGTAACCCCTTCATCTATACTATATTATAATGCATGAGCTAAGGGCTTCTTAAATTTTAAACAATATAAATATAATTGCTCAAGATACAACACTTAATGCACATAACACAGACTTTTTAGAGGCATATATGTCTTTTATTATTCTCTAACAACTTAAACTAAAAAGTTGCTTCTGGAAGCAAGGGTTACAAGAGGAGGTTAGGAGTTGATATGGTTCTATAATAACGCCCTTTTACACGGATGATGAGCAAGATCTCAGAGGACGAAGAGCAATATCAAGAACAACTCTTCAAGAAATTAGCGACATTAAGGTACGACATGATTGCTTATACAGTCAACTAGAGAATAAATCTTGCAATTATCGTTGTATGCATGTTTTCGCAGAGAGTGGCAAGGGATTCTCTGAGAGAGGAATTATAGAGAGAGGTTTGAGATAGATGATCGGTGATGAATGGGGCCATGGCCTCCGGCTTCAATCTTGGGTCCTGCAATAGGAATTTATATCCTTTTTGTGTCCCATTTTGGCTGGCATAAATGGGGGTTTGGTGTTCAATCTGAATTGGGGGTTTGTGTATTTAATCTGTATGTTCCAAAAACTGAAGGTTAATTTAGCATCTAATGCATTCTATTTATTATGAGTAGGTTAGCTTTAAGCCATGTTTGCCAAAGTCATAATGGTGACGGGGTAAAAGTGACTAAAAGTTTCCTAGACGAAACACCTCCTGGTATTTTCTTTGATCTCAATTCCTCATAATCACCGCATATCTCAAATCAATTTTTTAATTAAAAAAAGCATGCTAAATCACTCACACCCTTTAGAAAAAATTATGATTATCATATTCAATTTTTAGTTTACTGTTATTGCAGGGTTGGTGAACCTTGAAAGCTTAAATCTCTAATTCACTATTATTATTAATGGAGTATGTTATGCTAACTTAACAATAATCATGCCTCATACTTTGACAAAATTTGGTGTGAGTTGCTTATTTGTCTCTAACTATATGCTTTTGTTGTTGTAGGTTGTATGATGTTTGAAAGAAATCCCCAGCAACCATGACTTCGAAAGGTAACTCGGTTTTGGTTGATCTTCATATGCATGTTGTTGTTTCAGAGGATATAGGTAGAAAGATATTGAATAATATTTATTATTCATATACAGTGAAAGGTGTTTGGGGTTGAAACTCCAATATGTTAACTGATTTAAAATACAAATACAATTTAGACAAATAGAAAAACGTTTGTGTGTCTACTCTTGGTTTAAAAAAACGTGCCTCAAGCACGTGGCGCGTGAGGTGCCAAAGACGTTCTTAAAGACGCTTTTTTTGGGCTGAGGCGATAATCTACAAGAAGCGCTATGAAGCGGCACTTCTGGCTTGAGGATCTAAACAAGTGAGGCGACCCTTCAGTCAAACTTATGTCAAAATCAGATTTAATTTGGGCCCAACAGTTGTGAGATGGCGTTTCTTGCATACACAAAGCTGATAAATTGTGAAATGAGAGGTAGAGAGCTCCATTTGTTGAGATGTTGAGAGCTCCGCTAGGTTAGATGTTTAGAGTTTCATGTTCTTTATTTTTACGTTTATTTACTTGCCATGTGTTATCATTTATGTTTAGGTTTATTGACTATAGGGTCGTGCACGGATCACACAACAATGCACTTGGAACCTGACAAGAGACATGTTGGTACCGAGTCAACCTTCTCCTTAAAGGTATCTTTAATTTCTACGTTCTAGCAAACAAATTGAAAATGTTAATAGTAACATATCTCATATTGTTTCCTGGAAATCCGGTGCAGATGGGAGTTCTTTGGATGTAGGCAATACGGGTGGCATCTCTTTTGATGCGCCTTATCTAAGGCTAAAGCAACCTTACGGAAGCGAACGAAGCGTGCGGAAAAGGAAAAGAAAATTCCTTTTGTAAGTTTTCAATCCAATTTTTTTAGTGTGAAGCCTACCTTAGAGTTTTCATTTACTGTTTTAAGTCAATTTGGCTAAAGTACAAATTGCTCATCACAAAAAAGATCAATACTGGGTGTAGGGGTCGAAAGTGTATGAGATGGCATAGGCTACACCACCCCTCGACTGTTTTAAACTTGAAAAAATCGTTGGCTGGGTCATAAATTCATTTTTGAGGAAAAAAAGATACCATTTTTTGTGATATTTGAGTAAAAGTCACTCTAATTAAAAAGCGACACTTTAAAAAAAAAATACTTATTTCATATGTTGCTGGTTCTGCTTATTCACTTGACTTATATGCTGAAATCTGATGAAGAATACGTGTCTATATGGTTGGTCTTATTTTATATATGCAATTTCTTTGGGGTAAAGTGTTATCATGGTACAAGTAGAAATTTGGATCACTCTTAGCTCACTTGATTCACCAGACTTGTTTTGTTTTCAGGTAAAGTTTTGAGTTTCGCTCGTGAAACTTGTTACATCGTGGAAAGAAGTGGATCTATCCTGACCTAGAGGCTAGCACTGCATCACTGAATGGGTTAGTTCTTTGCAGCCATTAAAGTTAATAGATGTGACCATTTCAACACATTTCCTTAAGAATGGCTCGATTTGGCCTATGTTTTGACCCAAACATAATTAATAATTAGCTTAAATGAAGCAGGTGGTTATATGGGTTCAAAGTCGACCAAAGCATGTTTTTTATGCATTTGGATTTTGTTTTAATCTGGGTCAATCAACATTTTTTTTAAAACCAAAGTACATAAGCGTGTTTTTATGCATTTGGGTTGTGTTTTAAGCATTGGTTGTATCTTATAGAACATGCTTGGTTTAAAAAAGCGCGCCTCAGGCGCGCTTGAGGCGCTAGGAAAGCGCTTTTTTTGGCCTGTGAGGCGCCCGAGGCGCCAAGGCGCTTGAGGCGCCGCCTCAGTCAAAATTAGGGTTTTTTTGGGCCAAAAATCCAAATCAGGGTTTTTTTTAAAGTTTTTTAAGTGTGTTTCGGCTTAAGTGTTTGTTTAATGAAGTGTTTAAGTGTGTTTATAATTATGTTATTGTTTTTAGGATTGATTAACAAGTAAAATATGTAGTATTGACTTGTATAAATATTTTTTTACTCTTTTTTACCTTGGGCGCCTCACATACGTGATGCTCTCGCCTCGCGCTTTAAGCCCTGCGCCTCGGATTTTGGAACCAAAACGCCTCGGAGCGCCTCACGCTTTTTTAAACCAAGAGAACATGTCTATGATTTTTAGCTCTTTCCTTTATACCATAATAGAAATGGTTGGAGAATTTTTTGTTATTCATAATGTTGCCATGGTTAGGGGAATATGGGTTGACTTTAATTTCAAAATTTTGACTTTTAAGCTCTCAAATCCAAACCACTGATATATGGAATTATGATGTTGAACTCTGTGCAGTGTTATATCTTCAACATGATCCTAGACGGATTACTTTGTATGGTTGGACTATTGATCGAAGTTTCATAAACATAATCTTCATCATCGAGCAGTCTCTGGTTCTTTTTGTGTTGGGCAGGACAACAGTATTTACATATGAGAGTTTTCCATGATGGGCCATGGCTGTATTATCTCACACGCGCTTCATTTCATCCAAGTTAAGAGGTAGGTTAGCTAGCAATTATACTTGTTAGGATACCGAATTTCATGACTTTTGCTCTCCCAGTATATCTTTTCAATTTGTTTCTTAGATGTGATCATGGGTCCAATTCTATAGTTAAGAAGTGAACTGAAACAACAGTTTATCAAAATTTAAATTGTTAGTATAATATCTAGAACAATTGACCATCCCAGACTAGCATGATAGGTAAGTCAATTTTAGTTATGGAGCAGGGCTCCTGACCCATCCATGTAATTTATTTGGTAGTGTGCAATTGTTATTAAACCATTTGAACTATAAATATTACAGTGAATTAATGCTTGAAAGTGGTGAAACGTGGTCACTATTTGGATGTATTTCTTACATGTGATGTAAGGATAGATAAGTTTGAAAGGACGGGACGCGAATTTGGAGTCTTGTAAATAAACGTATGTTTTTTTTTAAATCAGATTGCCATTTGAACCGTTCACCACTTCAACTCAACATAAGCGAAAAAACATTTTTGCTCTATGAGTTTATTAATATATGCTTAAACTATTTTATAGATTATTTAACTATATAATTATATCATTATATTATATAATCCTGTGTAATACAGAACAGATGGTCTATTGCTAAATAATATTTGTTTTTAACCCACTTAATTTTTATTTAATTTGACTTTACGTAATAACTTGTGTTTATTAACGTTAAATTTTTTTTGAATACAACTGTTTCTAATTTTCTTTTTCTTAATATTCCAATATAAATTTTATTGAAAACATAGTTATATTCAAAATATAGTACTTTTTGTTAGCATAGTCTATACGAGTGTCGCTAAAGTTACGGACCAAAGGAGCTCTAATTGAACAATATCGATGTTTTTATTGATATCAATTGATGTAAAATACACCACGACATCCTTTTGTGCATATGACTACTTTATTTTTCGGACCCCCTCTTTTGGTTGCAATAACAAGTGCGAGTAATATAATTAACCAAACTGATACTCACCTAATTCTCGCCACATAGAGCGAGGGAATCCTAATGTAATATTTGGTCTAGGTGCCTATATAATATTGGTTTTAGGTACTGTTGCGTTTACGTTTCTATTTAAATTTTGTTAAAAGTTGGTTTGTCCGCCATGCATGGTGAACCCACTAGAGGATTGATAAACTAATAAAGAACGAGTACAGTGTTGTAAATTGCCACCACCGCCGCATCGCGCGGGTTTCGTACTAGTAACACCTAATAAAATCCCCCAATAAATTGAACTAAGTAAACCCCTAATAAGTTGAACCAAATTATTAATCATTCGTAACCCCCAATAATCTAATGAGATTGATTATGAAGCACTAGAGGTTACAATTGAAACCCCATTTATACCCCTCAATCCTCTTGTATTTTTAATTACTAAATATAAAGGGACACCAAAATTGGAAGAAAGTGACCGGAGAATTCCTTACTTTCCCGGTAGGTGGAACTCAATTTATCTATGGTGCTCTATACTATATTGGCATGTTACAACATGAAATTATGTAATGGAAAACTTTTGTTTTGATTTAGGTATATGTTGAATTTCGGCTTAAACAACTGATTTGACTCAGAAGGTACATCTTGTATACATACTATACAAATTTTTGTTTTAAGTTGTGACATTAGCTGATTTTAGAGTGGATTGATGCTTTCGGAAAATCGTTCGTCATGAGGGCTTTGGAACAATGTACAAGGGTTTGGTCCTGAAGTCAGTCAAGGTTAGTGTGTTATTAATCAATACCTATAACACCATTTTGTAAACAAAATACTTTCTTCTAACATCAAGGTTTTTTTTTTCTTCAGGTGGTTCTATCAATAGTGATTGCATTTGTGACGTGTGAGGTGGTTAAGGATGTATAAAGGTAGAGATGAGGATATCTGAAAACTGAATCAATGAATCACATTCTTATTCAACGGTCGTGTTAGTTACTTTGCTTGCAGAAAGGGTAAGGAGATAAAAGCGCCACTAATATCATTGAGTTATATATTGGTTTTAGATAATAAAATATTGGAAACAAGCCTATGTTGATATATTCTAGCCGACCCGGAATGTATGCACCCGGAACACTGTTTTATGTCCGATGTACTTTGGGTTTTAAGATTTTTTCCATCGGTATGTATGAACATCGATAGTAAGGAAATGCTCACTGAGTTTAGGCCCGATTTAACAAACCTGGAATTGATACTATTGTTTAAGTAGTTTTATATAATAGAGATTATGGAGTTTATTGTCAGCTATCATTTGGTTTGTTGGTTTCCATTTATATCATTTTCCTTGTTGATATATTTCTATAATTCTATCTTCGTGCACTTACTATAGAAGTTATAATAATACTCCAACAAGTTTTCATGAGATGCTGGAACGCCTCATAATATGCTTTGTTAGTAACTTGGAAAGATCAAGCCTTTGATTAACTTGTGCTCGATATCTTCAAAAGCATAGAACTCTGTATTGACTAACAAAATCAAAGAAAGAACACACCAAAATGCAACGGTGCCAGCTATGTTTGGTGAAGTTTGTTGTTACAATCAATCTTTTGGTGTACAGTTCGAATCTATTGGTTATAAATAGTGTACGCTTCACTAAACAAACAATGCGGCTGATTTAGAAAATAAATGATAATATTTATGCACTCGTTAACGATCATATTTTATATAGGATGCTATTTGATATCTCTGAGGCTTGACTATTTACTACAGTTCAGTCTATAGTGAAGTTAAGTGCATTCTAATATGCAAATAGTATTTCATCTTATGTTATTTAACAAGTATCATTCGATTTGGTAATTTATATGGTTAGATTTGATTACTAATCTGTTTGGTGCATCTTGTTTAGTTTAAACAACAGTACATGTATGGGTTCACTTTCTATAACAAACTGATACTATTTATTTTTATATATACTATCTCCCATATATTTGTTACGATGAAATGATTGACAAACTAACATAACGAGACCAACGATGCAAATCGAGACTATGCCGCATCTGATTTATAGTCAGCTTATGCTTCATTTTTTATACAATTAACGTTTGATCATTGTCGTAACGACTTTAGCAAATATTGTGCCCCCGTCGCAACGCGGCCGTCAAAACAACTATTTATTATATATTCTTGACTTTTGTGAAAATTCATTTGCTAAGACTCAACTACGAATCTTCAATATATATCACATATATAACCAAATTAGTTAGTAAACAACTTACATAAACTCACTTACGAAATGAGCGCAAAAATAATTACACACCCGCGGCAACGCGCGGGCTTTCCTACTAGTATTTGTAATTAGTAATGTTATGACTAACAAGTTAAGGTTAGTCTATATAAACCGAGTTAGGGTTTGATACTAATAATCAAGTTTTTGATAAGTTTTCTTGATCTAAAATAATGAGGAGTTAGCCAAATAATTATTTGTGTTTGTTTGATGCTGATTCACTACTTGATTCCTAATTATAATTATAAATATATTAATACTCATGCTTATTAAACAGTAAATGCATTTTTGAGGGCTGGTCCACCTTCTTTAGAAGGTTATTTATATAGAAAATTAGGATTAATAAACAAATGATGTTGCAGATCAGTTGGTGTGGGTGTTGTTTGCGTTTGTCCCACAACCGGGTTCGAGTCAGGTCGACTCCGTTTTTACCATTTATTTTTTCCTTTTTTTTTTTAAAAGCTTTCCACCTGTCCGGACACGTGGCCTTTCCCTATGCTTCCTCATACATATAACGTATGTATTATTATTATGACCGATCATATACACACACATACGATCTTACCACACACACACTCCATCTCCTTTCTCTCTGGATCTCTGCTCATACGACCGCCGTGTCCCGCCATACTACCACCGTTTATTGCCATCTCCACCGTCACCGTCGGCCGCCATTATACCACCGTTCGTTGCTGTCTCAAACCCTTACCGTCCTCTGTACACAGTGATTGCTGCCACCGTTCGTTCGTTTACGTTCGTTTATGTTAAATGCAACAGCCGTTGAAATGGTATGTTTATTATTATTATTATTATTATTATTATTATTATTATTATTATTATTATTGTTGTCATTGTATCTACTCATGGCTCTTCTTTGTTGGTCTGATACCGGCAACGGTAGCGGCAGTGGTTTGGTACTCTTGCTGGCGGCGATTGTAGCGGTCGAACCAGCGGTGGTAGTCGGTCGTTTCAATGCCAACGACCGCCTTCTGGTTCGACGGGCCCCCTGATTTATAGTTTCTATGTTTTGATTGTTTGTGTGTGTTCAATATTGTTGGCTATTGAGTACTCTGGTTTCTGCCGACTTGCATGTTGTCTTAGTGGCGGCGGTGACAGCGGTCGTATTCAATCGGCGGTGGTAGTGGGTCTGTTCAACGCCTACGGCCGCCGTCCGGTTCAAGGGGCCCCCTGATTTATAGTTTCGATGTTTCGATTGTTTGTGTGTGTTGAATATTGTTGGGTATTCATCACTCTGGTTCCTGCCGTCTTGAATGTTGTCTTCATACCTATGTTTTTTTAACAGTGATTGTATTTACCAGCCCTGGCTGTGCAGGCCGGCACAGAGTGCTCTTTATTGGTGTCATTTTGCCAAGGCAGTGTTTTTGTGGGCTTCTTAACGGCGGTTGCACCGGTGTTATTGACCTGGCGGTGTTAGTGGGTTGGTTCCACGTGTGCACCCGCTGTCTGGTTCGACGATCGCCCTTATTTATAGCCTCTTTGTTTCGTATCCAATGGTTTAAAAATGTTACGTTGATGGTGTGAGGACATTTTGTCTATTTTAAAGAGGTTATGATCATGGTTTTGTATGCACATGTGTGAATCTATGTGACTTGGCTATCGGTGTGGGTATTATATTATATTATAATTATAATAAATATATTAATACCCATGCTTATTGAACAGTAAATGCATTTTTAAAGGCTATGATGATGGCTTTCTATGTGCCTAATTGAATCTGGTAAAGATAAGGTTATCTACACCTTGGCGGGGCAACCGAGATGGTCATGTGACTTGCTACATTTTCACATGGCAACCGGTAATGGTGCAGCCATGGCAGATTAATCCTTACATGACAACCGATAACAATGCAGCCATGGCGGCTTCTAGGTTTGGTTGTTTGAAAAGCTGAATCTGAGCCTTAGTCTGTGTGGTGTTTGCTATATAATCATCTATCTGTTATGATGAAGGCTTTCAGTACGCGTTAGTGAATGTAAGCAAAGATGAGGTTATCCGCGTCTTGGCGGGGGCCAACCTCATAAATACATTTGCTGTTCAATAGGCATAAGTATTAATATATTTATATTATATTATTATAATAGTGTTTGGTTGAATGTTGGGCTGTCTGATATGTGCCTGGGTCAATCTGACCAAAGATTAGGTTATCCGCAACTTTACGGTGGTTCTGATAGATCTGCTCTTCTATGTATTGGTTTTATACTATTTTTTGGGTTTTCTAACAGGTTTCAGGTGTTGGCCTGGTGGTGGCCTGCTGTGTTTCTTTATCAGTTGCCCGGGCTGGAGTCGTTGGGTATGT
This sequence comes from Ambrosia x helenae, assembly GCA_030844895.1. Taxonomy (NCBI): domain Eukaryota; kingdom Viridiplantae; phylum Streptophyta; class Magnoliopsida; order Asterales; family Asteraceae; genus Ambrosia; species Ambrosia x helenae. The sequence continues at coordinate 39,332 of JAUTDX010000687.1, read as the reverse complement.
GGTTTTTATAGTAATTCACGTATCTTATCTGATGAGGTGTCTACACAGGTGTTAAACTCGCTTTGCATGTTTACTTACTGGTATTATATTATCATTCTAGATTTTTTAGTGTTTTTTTTTAATTTCCTGTTTTCTCTCGACCGAGGCTCTTCTTCTTTCCTTATTTACTCTTTTCAATATCAGCTGAAGGTTATATATGCTTTAGATACTTCTGTTGATGTCGTTTGATTGATGTTATGTTTTATTAGATGGTTAAAGAAGCTACATTTAATGTAATTGGAGTGCAGCCATGGCGGGCTTATCCTTATGAGATATTCCGTATCTTGGCGGGGCAACCCATAGGTTCATGTGGTATGCCCATGTTTACGCATTTCATTGGGTGTACATATCTTGGGGCTATGACACAATCCTTTAATGCATGTTGCTCTGATTGTCGTTGCTCTTGCTTCGTCGTCTATGATAATGCCATTGCCTTCGGTTTCCTACATGATTAATGGGTGTGCAGCCATGGCGGACTTATCCTTATGAGATATTTCGTATCTTGGCGGGGCAACCCATAGGTTTATGTGCTAACCAGGCGATGTGCAATTTGTGTGGATTATCTGAGCCTGTTAGACCAATCGATGTGCAGCCTGTTGGCCTACTGAACCCAAAAATGTACTTTCCTTGGTAACATGTGTATATAATTTCTGGTTTACCAGCTTCTGTTGGTGTGATTGTATTTATGAGGTCTGGCCCACATTCTTTAGAAGGTTATTTTATATAGAAGATTAGAAATAATAAACAAATGTATTATTATTATTATAACCTGTCCGGACACGTGCCCTTTCCCTATGCTTCCTCATACATATGACGTACGTATTATTATTGTTACAGTGTTTTGTGGGTTTTTTGTGCATGATGCATGTCCGTGTGTTATTTGATTTGTATAATGTTTTTAAATTGTTTAACAAATCTTCATTTTCATTTAGTTGTTATCGGGTGTTGAATTAGTCTGGCCATGTTTAGGCATTTCATTCGGTGTGCATGTCTTGGGGCTACGATGAAATCATTTAATGCATGTTGCTCTGATTGTCGTTGCTCTTGCTTCGTCGTCTATGATAATGCCGTTGCCTTTGGTTTTCCTGCGTAATTAATGGGTGTGCAGCCATGGCGGACTTATCCTTATGAGATATTCCGTATCTTGGCAGGGCAACCCATTGATTCATGTGGTAACCAGTCGATGTGCAATTTATGTGGATTATCTGAGCCTGCCAGACCAGTTGATGTGCAGCCTGTTTACCTTTTCAACCCAAAAATGTTCTTTTGATGTACAACAGGAGAGTGGCTACGTCTAATAGTCTGCATGGTGGTCAGACGCTTTGCCTTCAATCGCTGCATCATAGGAATACAGTTTTCAAAAATATGTTTTCCATGCCGGGGCTATGATGAGTCATTGGATAAGAACGCAAAACTACTACGGTTGCCACGTTGGTGTTGCAGCACTAAATGGCACTTGGTTTCATGCCACCTGATCTGTAGCCAAAGCTGCGTCAGTTTTACGGCTCTGAGCCTTCTTTGGTTTTGCTCTTTTAGAATAATGTTTGATGACTTTTCAAAAACTTTTTATTTGGGTACATCAGCTTTATATACTATGATTGTACAGACCATAATATACTACTGTTTTTTAGCGGTATTTTCCTTGGTCATGACGAGTAACATATGCTTTCTTTTGAAAGCTCTGAACCAAGATGATCAAATGTTATTGTGCTACCTATTCTAATGCCGAAAGGAGAGAGCCTCTGCATATTTCGTTAAGAATGCAACATTGAAGGTTCAAAATCTTTTGCGGAAACCAAGTCTCCACGATGGAAGCAATTGTTGTGCTAAATGGAGTTAGTGTAAAGCGGCGATCAAATCCATTTCTCGGAATTCCAATTAAAATATGAATATGCAAATCCTTTGTAGCAGCTGAAACTGGGAAATGTGAAGGTGACATATTTTATCTTACCTTATATTATTTTAAATCTTTTATTGTATGCTAAAGTACAGCTCCTTTAACATTTCAGGTCGTTATTCATATACACCTACCAATTTTAGGTATGTTATTCAACTAGAAAGCAATAATCTTTAGGGTTTTTTTTATCTTAGTTTCTTGATAGTTGAAACTGAACTTCAATATAGGCACAATATTTACAAATTTCTTAGGCTGTCTGCTTAGATGTTATGTTTTTATAGTGAGCTTAATTCACAATTTGGAAGAAACAAATTTTTTAACTTTTTAGAAACAATGGATGATCCAAAATCTTATGTTGAGTTTGTAATGGGTCACAGAAAAGTTTGCAGGACCAACTTTTACTGGGAAAAAGGAGTTTATGCATAAATCAAAATGCAAATTGCATGAGATCGTTGATGTTGATGATGGTAATCAACAGACAATGCATTACTGTTGTTAGAGTTCGTCTTTTGAACTGAAAGAGCGTAGGTTCTGAAGAAAACAAAGAGAGTGCATACTGGTCAATTAGCAAAGATCTAAACATCTTAGGAAAGAAAGAAACCCACCATGCTATTCTTTCTTTTAGAGTAGCATGGCGGGTTTTCTTCCTTTCCTAAAAGTGGATGATTTTTGCTAACTTACTATTATGCTCTCTTTTGCCTTTCTTTAGAGTCCACGTTCTTTCAATTGCCTTTCAATTCAAAAGATGAACTCTAGACCATCAACATCATTCTCTGTTCATCATCATCACCGACATTAATGATCTCAGGTAATTTGGCTTCTAATTTATGCTTTAAAACCTTCTTTTTAGCAAACGCCGGTTGTGTACACCTTTCTTTAACACATGAAATGTCTTCCATGAGGTTTTGAACTATCCCTTACTTCGTAAAAGGAAAATATTTATTCTTTAAAATTGTTTACTAGGCTTACTACGAATAGATAATCAACTGCGCAACCTATGGGTTTGAATGTGCCTAGGTTTAATTCAGCTTCATCCATCAAGAAACTAAAAAAAAAACCTAAAGATTGTTGCTTTCTACGGGCTGGACTATTATATATGAGCACTTCAAAACGGATGTTAACATTCGCATACCTCAACTACTCAAAGTTCAAGAATAAAACTCTTTTTCCTATTAGTTGTTTTACCTTACATGACTTTTAACATGGCTATTCTAATAGAAAAAATGACGTGCATACCGCATATTGCAGCCAAACTATGCACCTGATAAGTCGAGAAGAAGGCATCATGTTGATGAACAACAGATTTTAAGTCATGAAAACAAATCCTTATGACGCTTGCAAGCAGACTAAAGGAACAGTCTGGGAACTCATCCCAGGTATGTATCATCATCAACAAGAAGGATTTGATTTTATGTGGAGTAATTTAGCTGAAACGGAGTTTCTGCTTCAACAACAACGGCGTAGAGTCAAATATCATCATTAATGGAAGTGCTATCATTAATCTTTGTTTTTTTTATTATTGTTGTTATTTGCATAACAAATTGCTTTAGTTTGCATATTTTCTAATAAAGTTTAGTTGCAGATGTTCAATGTAAATTTGTACATTTAGGCTTTTTGACCATAACTATGTAAACTCTTTTATATTGTAAGCTAAAGGACGTACTTTAATGTTTTTTTTAATGTTTCCCAGATGCAGTTTTAGATGTAATGTTTTTAAGGTGTTTAACAAATCTTCATTTGCATTTAGTTGTTATCGGATGTTGAATTACTCTGGCCATGTCTAGGCATTTCATTCGGCTTGCATGTATTTGATGCACATATACAGATTTGTAATACGTGTTTTTACAAACCCCTTCCCGCAACGCGGGGGATACACCCTAGTGTCATTTAAGTGTATGTCTTCTTCTCCCACTAACGCATGACTAAGTGACCCTCTTTTTATCATTCATACCGTATCAATTGGTGAAGGAGTAGTTACATGACCATTACATTTGAATTTCTTATCTATTTATCTATCTTTACTATAATAGAAGAGTCGCGAGTGACATAAGAAAGCTGAGTTATCAAGCTTAGAGAATAGAGATAGGCCAACAATACTTGTGTGATGTGAAAAATGATGTCATTAATCAGCTTAAAATATTCACCAAGGCGTGTGGGCCACTTAAAATTAACACTGTTGAGTTTAAAATATTCAATAAAATATGTGGCCCACTTGAAATTACCATTGTACCTTGAGCTAAAAAACAACTGTTTGTTAGCCTCGATTAACGAACAACTGCTCAGAGTAATAAGCGACCTCACTTGACCTCACTTCTTAAGTAACGGTTGTTATTTACATCTATGGCAGTTGTTAAGCCACTAAGTTTTTGAACTTTAAGAGGGGAGTTTTAAATTAATATAGGGAATCGTGATTCATTAATTATGTTGCAGTATATAATCCCATAAGCAAATAACAAATTGACTCATTCGTAATATCAGCTTCGAATTTTCTAAATAAAGTTTTTCAAATTTCCCTCTTAAAACATATCTTTAAATCATGTCAATGTCAATGGACAATGTTAAAGACAACCTTAGTTTTATTCGTGTTCTGAATCCAGGTAAAGATATGTGGAACATGAAAGCTCGAATCATACGAAAGTGGAATCAAAGTTTTAGGATCGAGGTGATATTCATCGATGAGTAGGTAATGTATATATCTTTCTTTTTTTAGTCTGGAACATGTGCTCTTTTGTTAATAGTTTGTGTGAAGATTCATCGGTGACAGGTAATGATGTTTTCTTTATGGTTATTTGCAGGGTGATAAGATTCAAAGTTCTATTAAGCAACCTATGATACAAGTTTTTGACAGTCGACTTGAAGAAGATGTTGTGGTGGTGATATCTAAGTTCGGTGTCGGTGAAAACAAGGACCCCTATAGACTTATAGCAAATGAATACAAAATCAATTTTGATCGTTGTACAACTGTTAAACATGTAAGGGTTGGGAAGGTGTTGAGTATGGTTTCAAATTCATTCCTTTTAAAGATATTCTTAACGGAGAAGCTAATAATCTGTTGACTGTTGGTTTGTATTTTATTTTTTTGTCTTAGCATAAACTTTTATATACATTTTACATGAATATTGTTGCTTTAAAGTTAACAAATGTTTGATAAATTTTGTTTTTTATTTTTATAGATGTTGCTGGAAGTGTCATGTGGTGTGGGGATTTGGATGTGTTTTGACGACCTCCTAAAGAAATCAAACGCATGAATCTTGATATTCAAGACTTGGAGTAAGGATTCGTTAGTATTGTTATAGATTTTGTCTGGAAAAGTATTTGTTTCTACTTTTTACACATCTGACAGTTAATAAAAATATTCTATTTTTAAGGCGAATCTTATGTTTCAAAACTGAAAACAATGATTGTTACAATCGCAAATTTAAGTTGTGTAATAAATATGTTGAAGAAGTTAATTGTTGATTGACTGTATTATTATTTTCTATGTGTACATCATTTATTGATGTAATAAATTATTATCTCTAATTTATGTATAGTATCAAATTTTTGTATATGTTTTACATCTATGGTTCTGTTCTTTTGTTGTAGAGGTACGATACTGCGATCTACATTGTGGGGTTCTTATGCAGTACAATTTAAAGACTTTATTTCCAAAAATAATTTCAATGAGCATCTGATGGCTGTTATCCAACATGGAACGGTTAAGGACTGGAATGGTAATTTCTGTTCATTTGTTGTTTTTTTAAAAAAATATTAATAGAAGTGAAATTCACTAAAGATATTTATATTGTGAAATTAAGAATGATTGACAGTTCAAAGCGATAAGTTTGGATCTCGGCTCTTTCTCAATGCAGAAATAGATGAAGTTGATGAGCTAAAAAGGAGGTACTATGTATTTATATTGTAAATTTACATTTTGTTTTAGCTAATAGATGTAATTGTTTGCACCTTTTTATAGGTTTATATTGAAACAAGAACAAGAGTCTGGCTGTACTTCTCAAACCATCGTTTCTTCCCAAACTGTTTATCCATTGCGTGAGGAATTCATAGTTGGAGCCCAGAAGAAGCATGTTGATTAACTTATCGAGACTGAGAAAGTTTCAATATGTTATACATAGCTTGGATATTTGTTGAGATTTTTTATATGTTTCTTTTCTATAAAAATAGATATTGTATATATTTTGTCTTTTCCAGCCGATGTCTTGTGTGGTGGTTGCAACCATAAAAATTTTTGAAGAAAGCTTTGGTTGGTTTTACGCTACATGTCACAAGTGTAACAAGAAAGTCTTAAGTAAATCAGAATATTTGCAACACGTTGAAGAAATCTCTGAAGCAATTCTCAAATTGCCCGTTACTGCTTTGGTTTGTCGAAAATGCTAGTGTGAATATACCTCCATTACCACAAAGTACATAAAGCAGTAGATAAATACATTTTCTTTGTTTCCAGTTTGTTCATTTCATAGAAGTTTTTGAGGTAAACTATGTTTGTATTTGTTTCAGGTGCAGAGCAGGGTTCAAGATGAAAGTGGTAGTGTATCGTTTGTCATGTTTGATAAAGATGTAGTGAGGATTATTGGAGCTGCTGCATGCAATGTTAGAGAAAGGCAATTGAAGCAAAATGACACAAAAAGTTTGCCGCATGAGTTGTCTCGAATGGTTGAAAAGAAATTCGCTTTCAAGATCGACGTTTCTGATTACAATCTTACAAATGACTACCATGTGTACACTGTGGCCAAGATTTGTGATGATCCTATTATAATTGAGGAGTTGGATGACGAAAATGAGAATGCAGAGGATAATTCTAGCGAGGTCTATTAATTTAAATTCTTTTGTAGTAATCGTTTATTTTCAGTTGAGGTTCAAATCTGTTATGTTTTTTGGTGTATGAGCATTTTTAGGTCAGTCAAGGAGGTAAGCAAATCTATTAACCTTTGAGAGTCTTTGCAAGTTGGGTTTCAAGTTATCTCTAAGGTGAGTATGCATTTGTGCAAGTATGTCTAAGTTGTTGCTAGAGTTTGTATGCTTATTTAACATTTTATTAGTTGTTTTGTGCTTTGCTTCAAGAATGTTGTGTCTGTTTTGAACGATTCTTCTGTTGTTGATGCTGGATAGGATTCTGCAAGAAGTCCGAATGGAAAAAGAAGTGTTGAAGACTGTGATATTGTAAATGGTTGTGAGCATCTTATACAAGCAAAAGAATTAAGAAGAAGTCGGTTAGGTTCAAAAGTTAGGAACTTTATATTAAGTCATTCAGAAGTGTATGTAGGCTTTTCAGTGTTAAGTTTTTGAAGTGCAAAATTTGTTCATAATGTTTCAACAGTCTATTTTAACAACTTTGTAATGTTGGTTGTTATATGTTATAATCAGCTTTTGTGTTGATGCTACTTAATGGAAATTTGCAAAATTTTAAAGAATATAAACATGCTAATTTGTAAGAAACTAGAGGTTATGTAAGAAACTGCAGGTGTGCTAATTCGTATTGAAGATGGATGCCTTTTGTTGTATTCATGTGTGTAGATAACCTTCATGTTATAAAACATCATATATATGTTAAAAAATACAAATGTGTTTAAAATATTTTATTGGTGCGTCTATATATTTTTCAAAAAAAAAAGAAAATATGTTTAAAATTAAATGCATGTGCGTTTATAATCTTACACTTAGCATTGCAATTGGACCGTTACACTGGTCTTCTTTTTATCATGCTCTTGTTCTCCTTAAACATTCGATCAGGTATGAGCACCAACCATATTAGGAATATCATCCTCATCTTCCACCACATGCAAAAAGCTTTGATTGATTGTTGTTGACTTTGTGATCTCCCCGAAAAAGGTGTTCCATAACACAAGAAAATTCAGCTTAAACAGCCGGCCACCTCTTTGTTGCTCCTTAATAACCGGTGTTACCATTGAAACTTTGACTTTGTTTTGGTTGAATTGATTCGTGAACTCATCTATTGTAGAGTTAGAACCCTTCCTTGCCCTATTTTTCTCTAGTACTGGCTTCTTCTCCATTGTTATGCCCAAAGCTTCATGAACAGATGATGGTGTTATTTTATTTTCCAATTCCCTACGTTTAGCATGTTTCTTACCTCGTCATAATTGACCAATAACTAGAGGCCAAACCTGTGGAAATTGTATCAATCCTATTGTCCAACACAGATCCAAATCCCAGTTTTCTCACATCTTCCTTTTGTTCATCTGTGTATTCCTTGATGTTGTCACACATCTTAGTCTTAACTTTTTATCCATGTATTCTACAAATTCATTTTCCTTTATGTTCTTCACCATTTTAGGTTCATCCTTTTTTACTTTCTTGCTTGGTCTCTCAAAATCGTCATCTAAATTCTGAACTTGGCTCAACATTTGGTTTTTGTTTTTTCAACTTATGCTTCACTTTCTCAACATCAACTTCCAATTTTTTGGCAGCTTCCTTATTTACTTTTTCAACCCTTTTTTTAATTTCGATCAGGTTTTTTACAGGTGCTTCAAAATCATCATCATCTTCTGCCACATTCCTTTTAGATTTCCCTGTTTAACAAACAAAACACACAATTATTATACAGTAGTAAACATATAATATCATAGACACTCAGACGCACCTTATAAATATGAATTCAACTTTTAGACGCACGTTTATATTTATCAAAAAAAAAAGAATAGACGCACATTGTAAATTGAAGTATCCATTCAGACGCACGTTAAAAGTAATCGAAAACAAAAAAAACTAACAAAAACAAAACAATAATAGATGCACGTTATAATAACATCATTATGATCAAGACGCACGTTTCTTTTTTAATATAACCATTAACGCACCTACTATTTGTTTCAAATAACCTAAACGCACGTTAACATCATCATCTTCTACATACCTTTTACGTTTTTGTTGCAGGTCTGTCATGATTGTTCTTCGTTCTTCTCTCGGCTTCGTTATCTATGTCATTTTCAAGTTTTGTTAGGTTTAAGTATCTGTTTTTGTGTAAACATCATAATTATATTAACATGATCCTGAAATGTAAACCATAAACGCACGTTAACATCATCATCTTCTACATACCTTTTATTGTTTTTGTTGCAGGTCTGTGTCACACTCCGCCAAGGCGGAAACACGGGGATGCGACCTGGAAAGGTTTTCAAGCACAAGGTACAAGCAACACACATAAATTTATTTAAAGATATCACCATAGGATGATTATTATCATAAAACTTAATAAAAGTTGAGACACATTGTCTGGTGACTAGTGCATTGTCTGAACAACCATAAACCACAATATTATGGAATAGTAAAAATCTAACCCATGATGATACCACTCAGTGCCTGCTTGGACCCCTCTCTCAAATCCCTGCTGCCCTCCATTAGTTACCTGAAAAACATGCATGAAAGATTTGTCAACAATAATGTTGGTGAGTTCACGGGTTTGAGTATAACAAGTAAAACAATCATGTATTTCGTGTATGACCAATCATAGGCTAGCTAAGCGAATGATTTCTGTGCAAACCATGAGTCCCGTAACCAAACCTCTTGACTGTGGTGCCTCGCGCATTGTACACTAAAGACAATGTATGTATAGTAGAATACCAACACTCTTTTGTATGTGACTGGTTAGAGCGACTAACTAAGAGTGGGGGTGTCAACCCAATAGATCTATTAAAGTGTTCCATGGCTTTTGACAGCTAGTGGTTACAGTAAACGTTGTACGAGGACTAATGAGCTCATGAACCAAAATGTCTCATGTTCCACATGGTAGTCACGATAGAATGTACACACACTTGCAAATGACACTAGTACTGAAGCATGTTTATCCCCCGAAATGTAAGACAGTAAAAATGGGGCTGTGAGAACTCACCTGATATTGTCACGTGTGGTCTAGTGAAGCTGTAGCTGTCGTCCCGACACTGTTTGCCCCATGATTTATTAGGAGCTTGGTAAATTCACAAGGTCTCATTGTTTATCATACAAGTTGTTCACCTGACATTCGTGGACCCAGTTACTGTGTATGTGGGCCATGATTTTGTGCATATGATGACCCTTAGTGTGCTTGTAAAGTGTTTGGAAACATTGATAGTGACCATAGATAAGGTGGACCTTTTTCAAGTTGTCATGGGTTCAAGTAGTTCCCCATCCATCGTGTGTGGTTGATTTGTGATAAAATAAGTACTGTAACATATGTTTAGTCCATTATAATGTATAAGCTAATGTTAACACATGTTCTTGCTCCCCCTAGCATGTGTTATAATGGGATAGCCGATTCAAACACACATTATGGGCCTTGAAGCCGATCGTATAATGGACTAAACTTGGTTGATTTGTGCTTGACAAGGTCTCATGGGGTTACCACAAGGTAAGTTCGTAGGTTTAGTGATAAAATCGAGAATAACCACTACATTTGCTAGTCTTAGCTTCGAATATAAGCAAGTGAGTTTTAATCATGAAAATCGGTTTCTAATTGATGATTTAAGTTATGTATTGATTCTAAAAACATGGCTGGGTCTCTCTTAGCAACCATAAGAGCCGATTAAGGTACAATCAAGATTATGTATTATGTTCAAGTGTATCTATAAAACCAGTTATAAATCTCTTCTTGTTAAACCTTTATTTTTGAGCATAACTCAAGTATGTTTGGATTATAAAACCGATCCATTAGTTGATCAATCACATTGGTTTTGATTTAAAAACATTGCTCAACATAACAACATGTGGGCCGATTATTATTCATCAATGAGGTCTCATTCCAATCGACTTTATGCATTCACAATGAGTTGTGTAGTACCTTGTGTGTGTAAGTGATTGTTTAGAGTGATCTTAAGGGCCGAATAGGGGTTGGGTAAACGAAATGAGCCGAGGGAAATGAAGCAAAGGAGTTTAGAGGACTTACCAAGAGGTGTTTGGTTTTAGAAGGTCTTGTGATTGCTTCCCCGATCCTTGAGAGCTTGGTAGTCTTCGGCTAGGCTTGGAGATACCCGAATGTTTAAAGGAGGATTAGAGAGTTTTGGTGTGGCAATGGTTGATGATTTCTACCCTCCTTATATTGTGGATCAACTAGGATGTGGACAAGAACAAAAATGGTAACGTATCTTCAAGCTAAGGGTCGATCAAGAGGCAAGGACATCAAATATATGTAATTGTTGACGACACATACATCCATTGTCCTTATCTCCCTTTAGCCGATTAGTTGTATGTGTAAAAGAGGTAGGCATTCATCCTTGGTAATGGTGCATCATTCTTGTCTTACTTCAAGTTTAATATAAGTTAGTTGTCATTGCTTCTTCTCCTTGTTTGTAGCCGAGGTGTGTAAGGAGTCCAAATGAGGGAATGTTGACCTTGCAAGGCATTGTGTCATCCTTGTTTTGTTGCTTCATTTGGTGAAATAGGCAAGTGACATCATATTCCCATGTGATGGATGGGTTTCGGCCGAAGCATGAGGAAAAGAAGAGACAAAGAATGAGGTTCTAGATGATAGTGATTGTTCATGGGATCATGGGTTGTCATTCCTTATCCTTTGTGTAGTTGTCACCTTCTTGTTCTTTTCTTTTTGGCCGTGAATGTGTAAGCAAGGAAGGCTAAAGGTAGTTTACTAGTGGAGGGATATGTACATGCCATTTTGGTATAACTAGGTGACATGTATGTGAGGTAAGACAAAGGTGAGTCATGGTTGTTATATCATATTGGCCGATTACCAAGAAGGATAGAATGTTTGTGTGTGATTAGTTGTGAATGAGAGGTGCTAGGTGATAGGATGGTGTAGTTTTCTTAGGCCTAACTAGATAGGGTAAGGTTTGTGACAAGAACTTGTCTTGGGGTTCCTTATGGTGTGGCTGATTATATACACATGTGTATGTATAGATTGTAAGTTCAACATGTGTGATCATGTTTATGTGTAATAATAACCGTGTCTTTTGATGTATATACATATATATATATCGGTTGTGTGTGGTGTTGTCTAGAAGGTACATAAGTTAGCATTGATCGTGCTAGGTTAAGACACAGGAATGTCTTTTTGGGAGTTGAATGACTATATCAACATGTATTTGTTTCATAGATATCGGGTTTGTGAACACATGTTTATTAGATAATAACCCATGGTTGTCCTTGTATATACTTACATGTGTTAGAGGGGAATTACCATCTGTTAGGGTGTGGCAACCTCATGAAATGCTCGTTCGGTGATTTGTCCAAGTGCTGTATGACTAAACAGGTGTTCTGTGTTGAGTTTTCTGAATAACTCATGCTTCACTAGACCGGGGGGGGGGGGTATAGTGTATGCAAAATATGTAAAGATGCGCATATAATGACAATAGTAAATGAAAAGCGTATGGATGTTGACCTGGTTCGTTGACTGTTGTCACGGCCTGTCATGATAATTCTTCGTTCTTCTCTCGGCTTCGTTATCTATGTCATTTTTAAGTTTTGTTAGATTTAAGTCAGTGTTTTCATGTAAACATCAAAATTATATTAACATGATCCTGAAATGTAAACCATAAACGCACCTGATTTTCTTTTTGAAGCCATGCTCTGTTTTTCTGTTCTTTGTCTTTGTCGACGTCGTCTGTGTGTGTTTTGATTTTGTGAATAAACCCTAATTGAATGAGACGCATGTTTTTGTTTCTTAATTTTAGTAACCGTCGTTGATTTTGGTTAATTGGCAGTTCAAATTAAAAAAAATTTAAATGCGTTTATATTTTTGTTTGAATAATTTACCCTTGGGTTTGTTTTAAACGTGATTAATCAGGGATCTTGTCACTCTTTAATCCAAGGGTCCAGATTTCTTCCTACATTTTTTATTTTAAACACCCTTCCTACAATATTTCTTCCCAATTTTTACAAGCCCTTCTTAATCTTGTAAAACATTATTTACGTATATGCATGTTAACATGACCGACCTAAAAGTGTATAAATTGTGTAGACACAGAAACCTTCAATATAGTTGATCATAAAGCCATAAAGCTTTGCGTACCGATTTGTCCGACACAATTTTTTCCGTCGTCTCCGATCAACAGAAAACTTATCCTCCGGCGTCTCCGATCATCAAGATCACAAAAGAACTTTTTAGGCGTCAAGTTACAGGTACTGTATTCTGCTATAATTTTATGTGTTGTTTATGAATATATATCTTAATTAATGCATGCTTATTCAATATATCAGAATTTTTTAGAGCGTCCATGTTTTTTTTTTTTTTAATATTTAGGGTTTTTTCATTCAAAAGTACAAATATAAAAACTTGTGACAGTCGGTAATCCATCGGTAAAAAGAGGCATGGTTAAAGATCACTGACATAATTTACTAGGGTATCACATACGGATTGTCAATGAATAATTTGAATCCCCCAACTAAGATAGAGATTTTGGCGAAACTGCCACATATGAAATTGAGCACAATTTTGCAAAGAAATAGCCTTTGGATTAAACATTGGCGATGTCTTTGCCGGATGGTAGTTACTTTTCTAGTAGCGTTGGCCATTATTATCTTTTAAATGTAAGCTCACCCTTTTAAATTAGTCATATCGTCTCTTTACCTTTTATTTGGATACACATCAACATAGAGTTCCTAACCTCTTACCTCTTTGTGTGTTTCAGATCTTCCCAATAACATGGGACAATTTCAAAGCAAGGCCACAGACGCTCCTACTTTCATGAAATCTTTACTTTCAAAAGCCACACCGGTTGCCACTGATGACCAAGTCGTGTCTCTCCACGCCAAGGCCCAAAAGGCACTAGAGTCCCGTGCATTCAAAAACTTAGAGACGGGCCATGCGGGTCCGAGTTTTCCGAGGCATTTTTATGTTTTTTGAAGAGCAATGAAGAAGAGAAAGGTTCGGATTGTGTGATCTCTTTTTTAGCTTTAAAGAAATGTATTCTAACTAACCCTGATGCTTTCCATAATAAGGATGTATTGGAAAGAGTTGAAGAAGACAAGATGCATGAGAAGAAACCGAAACGAGATTACAGATTTCATCAGCGGTACATGGTTAGTGGCACCAAGCATCCAAAGCGAAAGCACAAGGAGATGTTACCGAATAGTGATTTCTTGGCTGATTTGGAAGAAGCTAAACGTGTCATTTGAGGTTAAGAATTTTGTTGATCTTCAATGTGTATGTAACTTCCTTGCAGGGGCGGATCCACGGGTTAGAAAGGGGTTCTTGGGAACCCGTTTGGTTTAAAATTTTTAGTGTTATTATATGTTAAAAACTGAGTAGGAACCCCTAAATATATTAAACATGAACCTTTAAACAACTCGAGTACATTCTCCAGTAGTAATTCCCTCTTCTTCTTATAACCTACATATCCCTTGTTTGATTCCCATCCTAGGCACCCTGCTTCTTTTCTTTTTCTTTTTCTTTTTTTATATACAAAGTTATTTCTTTTTTTATTTATTTATACATCAGTTCACCACTAAAAGTTGTAATATTATTCATTAGAATATATTTTTGAAAGGAATAATGGATTGGTCCAAGTCCAATTACCTTTTCATGAACTTCCAATATAAACTAGATCTTAAGTGTATACGGTGGACATATTCCATACCTAAAAAGACTATATACTGAGCTACGCATACTCAGCTGCATTTGTTTGTATGTGGTATTTTAACCTTTGAAATCTAACATGTCAATTGGGGATTTGTTAGTTTTTGAATCATTTTCTTGTTTTAGTTACCAGATCATGGGGTTTTGATGAATATAATTATCTGATCATGGATGATTAATTTAAACTGTTGAGGATAATAGTTGTGAAATCGAAACCACACTGAGTAGTGATTTATGATTCTTTATGATATATATGGGTGTGGTCTTCCTTGAGATTTGTTTGATTTATAAACAGCTTGGATTTTGGTCAGGCTTGTTTGACTTGATTTTTTATGCCAGTCGTCCGTTTCTTGTAAATTTGTTTATGTATGGTGCAAGCACTGATGTTGTGTTTTATGAATTTAGTATAACCAATACTTGCGTATTAAAAAAATTATTTGAATAGCTAATTGCTTAATACCTTTGTTGTTTTTATATAGTTTTCAAAGTGGAAGGGTTAAGAAGAAATTAGCCAGGTTTGAGGGCCTGTAGGCTTCAGTCATCCACTGTAACATCACATTGGTTTGTCGACTACCTAAGGTCAGTCACTCTATCTTGTTAACAATTAACTATCATGACAAGATGCTTTATTTATCGACTAGCCATTAGGACACCGAACTACAGACTCTCAAATTAACGACTTCCATCCACAGTAGGACACAAACCCTCCCACTGCTTCATGGGTCAAAAGAAATTGTATAGTATTTTTGTTATGTGACGAACTTTACCCGACCCGAACCGCCAAACCGGGCCGAACTTTTTTATGTTCGGTCATATAGAATCGGAGTATAAAAAAGTGAACCCTCTGAAAAAAGTTTCTGGATCCGCCACTGCTTCATTGTGAAAATTGTCCTCTTAAAAGGTAGGAGTTGAAACCAGGGGTGGCAATTCCTAGTAAACGAGATATGAATATGGTATGAGAATAAGCAGCGATATAAATCCGGTATGGAAATAAGCAGGTTTTGGGTTGTTACGTATAACCTAAACTCGTTTAGTTAAACGGGTTGTATTAGGTACATGTTTAATTAAACATGTAACAAAGCTGTTTAAAATTAGAATAAAAAGGTTTTGTAAGGCCAACCCGTACACAATTCGTTTAACCTATTTATCACAATATGTCAAATGTTTAACCCTTTTGATTACAAAATGTATTACATGAGTTATATTCTGATTACAAGATTTTAAGAGTGTTGAGTTAGAAGATTAATGACACAAATAAATACATGGGTAATCTTCAAATTCTTAACTAACTCCACAAAATACATCCCTTAGTGGAAACAAGTCCAGAATTAATAAATAAAAAGGAGGGATTTTAATAATAATAATAATAATAATAATAATAATAATAATAATAATAATAATAATAATAATAATAATAATAATAATTATTATTATTATTATTATTATTATTATTATTATGTAATTCAAATTTGAATCGAGTTGGTTAATTGGTTTGAAATTCAGGAACACGAATACGGTTAAAAACTTTGGGTTCGGAATTCGGATAACGATACTGATAGAAGCCAATTAGAGGAGGCTAATCTTCCAAGATAAATAACCCTTAGAGGGGGTCAAGCTCCAAGAAAACTAGAGAAGAAGGGATTAAGCCTAAGCTTTTCTTTCATAATATTCATTCATTTCAATTCATAAACCAAATGCCTTTAAATAGGCTTACGTACAAAAGTAAAGCAACATAAGGAAATGCATGGACATCATGCAAAATAACTACCCACTAACTAAGAATAATAGTAACTAAATTAAGTAAACAACAAAGGAAAGAAACCCTAGGTAGCTCCGAAAAGATAGGAAGGGCGGAAAGGATTGTGGCTTCTGCATGGCTGCTCGTGACAAGTATAGGGTTAATACATGGTATGATGCGCATCCTAAGAAGACTAATAACAACAACAGGAGTCAGAAAGTGGGTGCTTCGATCGATGGAGTGAAGTTCTTCGTGTCCAATCTTCCTGAGAAGTGTTCGTCGGCAGATTTGAAGGAGGTCTTGATGCGGTATGGGGATGTGATTGGGGTCTATATAGCGAGGAAATACGATAAACTGGGGAAACGGTTTGGTTTTGCGACGTTCAATATTGTTCGTAATCGAGTTGATCTGGAAGAACGTTTAAAGGATGTTTGGATTGGTAGCTATAAGTTGTATGTTGTCCCAACAAGATTTGTCAATGGACAGAAACCGGTGGAAGACAAAGGGAAGAACATTGATGCTGCTGTGCATGGTGAGAAGGTATGGAAGCCGGTGGAGGAACACAAGGCACAAGACTCTGATGGAGGATTGAATGGAGAAGGGAATAGTCAAAACACTGGTGACAGTAATGTGGGGGTTGGGGCCAGGTCCTTTAGAGACACGTTGGTGAATAAGAAAGTGGAGAGTGTAGTTCCTGAAATCGTGGTCCGTTCGGAAGGGAAGCACTTGCAAGAATTGTATGGTTCCGGGGTTGTTGTTCGAACCACCTCGCTGGAGGTGCTTACAACTGTGAAGGAAAAAGTGACTAGTATCTTCAATGGGGGTTGTAAGTTTCGGTATCTTGGCGGCTTTCATTGCTTACTAAGTTTTGATAGTGGTGAAGATAAGGATAGGTTTTTGAGTCTTAAAGAACTGTGGAAGGATTGGTTCGGGGCTGTGGATGTTTGGGCAGGTCAAAACGTGGTAGTGGAGAGGGTTGCTTGGTTGAAGGTGTTTGGTATGCCGATTCACTTAGCTGAGGAGGAGGTGTTCCATAATGTCGCGAATGTGTTCGGTGAGGTGATACAAAACGCTTTTTTCTCTGATGAAGGAAATATGGATTTTGCTACGGTGGGGGTGTTAGTTAAGTCGCATGGGAGGATTAGTGGGCCGTGTAAGTTATTATGGAAGGATAATTCTTTTATGATACATGTAGAAGAGGACTTAGATGAATGGGTGCCTGATTGTTTTGAACTTTTGAGGAGGAAGAGGAGGTGAATATAGATGTCCAAATGCAAGAGAATGGGAGTACTAGCAATGTAGAGCAGAATACTAATCCGTCTGTTGAGAGTGCTCAAGAAGATTTGGCGCATCTAAATGGGGTGGTCGATGTCTCGTTGGGTGGTGGTTCGGCGACTAGAAATTGTAAACGGAAAGGAGGAAGGTATTCGAGAAAAAAAGGAGGTGGTCGTAGATCGGTTTCACCCTTAGACAAGGATCGGCCAAAGAAACGGATAAGAGAAGATAATGATATTTTCGATATTGATAGACTTATTTTTGACACTTCAGTGCAGGTGGACTCAGGCGCTAATGTGCAGGTGCAAGATGAACCGTTTGTTACGCCTGACTTGAACGTTTCGGCTGGCAATAATGGTGTGACGGTAGATGGTAATATGGTTCAAGAAGGGACTGGGAATGGGGAGGTGGACCGGCAAACTGTGATAAGAAGAGAGGTGGAAGACACGATGCTCTTTGCCAGAGATATTGGTGTTTTGAATATGGAAAAATTTGAGGATCCGCTTGTGACTGCTGTGAACGAAGAGAGCTTTCAGATGGTGGATCAATGAATGTGTTGACTATTAATATTAAAGGCATGGGTAGGGTGGATAAGGCGGATTGGATTGCAAATATTCGGGTGGTTAATGAGGTTAGTTTTGTTATGTTTCAAGAATCTCAAATGGCGGATTTGCAGAATGTGAACTTGGGTAGGTTTTGGGGTAGGGGAGATTATGATGTCGAATGGGTGGATGCTGTGGGTAGGTCTGGAGGTATTGTGTCTATGTGGGATAAGAAAGTGTTCCAAAAACTTTCGGTCCATAAACATAGAAATATTTTAGTCGTGCATGGTGTGGTTAAAGCTAGTGGTTTGAAGATTAGTGTGGTTAACGTATATGCCCCGCAAAAATCTAGAGACAAGAAGGTCGTGTGGTTAGAATTGGAGCGTTTAATTTGCCAAGACCCGGGGTATTGGATTATTGGTGGGGATTTTAATTGTGTTCGTGACCGATGCGAAAGAAGGAACTCGAAGTTTAATGTAGTGTTAACTAATGATTTCAACGATTTTGTGGAAGGTGCGGATCTTCATGAGTATGGGTTGAAAGGGCGTAAGTTTACTTTTGTCTCTGGTAATAAGTGTAGTAGAATTGACAGGATTTTTGTGTCCTTGAATTTTATTAATAAGTGGTCTAATGCGGAGTACCGAGCTTTGGCCAGGGGTAAGTCGGACCATAGCCCTTTGTTGCTAAAGTTTGAATATCGGAATTACGGGCCTAAGCCGTTTAGATTTTACAACTCATGGCTTGACCGGGATGGGTTTGACGAAGTGGTTACTCGAGCCGCGAACTCGTTTTCTGAAGTGGCTAATCCTGACGTGTTCTTGCTTCATAAGTTGAAGCATATTCGTGGCGCTATTTTAGAGTGGAAGTCTAAAGCCTTAAAGGTAGAGGAGGAGGAGTATAAAGCCATTTTGGTGGATTTGGATAGCTTGGATTCATTGGTTGAGACACGTGACCTTCTGGAGGAGGAGATTTGGATACAATGTGAGGGTACTAAACGAGTTAGGGAGATTGATATGAGTAAACAAAAAGATCTAAGACAAAAGGCTAGAGTGAAGTGGGCTCAACATGGTGATGAAAATTCGAGTTTCTTTCATGGGGTGGTAAATAAGCGAAGGGTGGCGAACCACATCCCGGGTATTCTTGTTAACGGGGCTTGGATTACCAAGCCTTCGTTAGTTAAACGTGAAGTTTTTTCTTTTTTCAGGAACAAGTTTGTAGAAGACATGGTGGAAAGGCCCCAGTTGATTTGTGCAGACCTGAAGACGCTGTCGGATCCTGAAGTGGAGTCCTTAGTGGGTATTTTTACGAAAAAAGAAATTAAGGAGGCGCTCTTTGATTGTGGTAGTGATAAAGCCCCAGGTCCAGATGGTTTTAATTTCCGGTTCATGAAGCGTTATTGGAGTCTCTTTGAAGATGATTTTTTGAAGGTATTTCAACACTTTTATGAGTCGGGTTCGATCTCTCGGGGGGTTGGGCCGTCTTTCATTACGTTGGTGCCTAAGGTGGAGGATCCGGTGGGTCTTGGTGAAAATCGCCCTATTAATCTTATTGGGGTGATTAGTAAGGTGATATCGAAAGTGTTGGCAAATAGACTGAAGGTGGTCATGGACTCGGTTACTTATGAGACTCAATCGGCTTTTTTGGCGGGTAGGTTTATATTGGATGGCCCGTTGATTATCAGTGAGGTTATGTCTTGGGCGAAAAGAAGGGGTAAAGATCTTTTTATGTTTAAAATAGACTTCGAAAAAGCCTATTATAACGTTAATTGGGATTTTTTGAGGTCTATTTTGAAACAAATGCGATTTCCGGATAAATGGTGTGACTGGATGTACGGGGTTCTAGCTTCAGCTGCTTCTTCTGTGTTGGTTAATGGCTCTCCTACGTTTGAATTCTCTTGTAGTAAAGGTATTCGACAAGGCGATCCTATTTCCCCATTCTTATTTATAATTGTCATGGAGGCTTTTTCTAGTATTATAAGAAGAGCTTGCATGATTGGTTATTTTGATGGAGTGAGATTGCCGAATGGAGGTCCAGTTTTATCGCATTTATTGTATGCGGATGATGCTATGGTTATGGGTGAGTGGTCTCAATTCAATTTTAATTCTCTTCGAAAGTTGCTCCGGGTGTTTCATTTATGCTCAGGTTTGAGAATTAACATTCATAAATCCACTCTTTTTGGTATTGGGAAAGAACTCGTTGAAGTTCAAAATAAGGCGCACGTGTTAGGGTGCCGGGCTGGGGAAACTCCTTTTAAATACCTGGGCATTATGGTTGGAGGTAATATGTCCAGAATAAATAGCTGGGACTCGGTGGTCAAGGTCTTTAAAAAGCGGTTATCGGGGTGGAAGGCGCGTAATCTGTCTATGGGGGGGAGGTTGATCTTGGCCAAATCGGTCCTAGAGAGTATTCCTTCTTATTACTTCTCGTTATTTAAGGCTCCGTCTACGGTCTTAAATAATCTTGAAGGATTGATTAAACGGTTCTTATGGGGTGGGACGGATGAGATTGGGAAGATACATTGGGTGGCTTGGGATAGGGTTGCTACTCCTAAGGAGGAAGGTGGATTGGGTTTGAATAAGCTTCTTGATTGTAATTTAGCGATGGCTCTCAAGTGGGTTTGGAGGTATAAAACTGAAGAGAATGCTCTGTGGAAACGAGTGATTGAGGCGCTTCATAGTTCAAATCGTAGATGGGATATGGTGCCATGGAGTAAACAATCTAATGGGCCTTGGAGTAAGCTTATTAAGGTGGCCTATGCGACTAACAGTCAAGGGGTTAGGTTCATGAATATGATTCGGGGTGTTATTCGTGACGGCAAGGATATCCGGTTTTGGGTGGACTCGTGGATTAATGATGCGCCCCTAAAGGACCTGTTTCCGAGTTTGTTTCGTCTTGAAAAAAATAAATGGTGCAAGGTTGCTGACCGGATTGGGAATGAGAATAATGAAGGCGTTTTACAATGGGATTGGAAGCGGTACCCGGATACAGCCCCTGAAGTGCTTGAGTTAGTTCAATGTCATAGTATGGTTAGGGTTGTTCGCCTTAATCAGAATAGAGATGCTTGGAAGTGGAATACGGGGGCGAATGGTGTGTACGAGGTTAGTGAGGCTCGTAAATGGCTGAAAGGTACCGTTCGGGTGATGGAAAATCATGTGTATAAATGGTGCAAGTGGCTCCCAGGCAAGTGCAACGTATTTATGTGGCGGACGAGTTTGGATAGGATTCCTACGGCGTCTGCATTGGCCCGTAGGAATGTTAATATTGGAGATGGTATGTGCCGGTTTTGTGGTGAGATTATTGAGACGACAGATCATATTTTTACCGCTTGCTCGATCACGAATGGGTTGTGGCTTGGTGTGGCGTCTTGGTTGAAGTTGCCTCCCTTGTTTATGTTTGCGGTTCAAGATGTTTTGAAGATGGTGGAGACGTTGCCTATCTCGAGCTCCAGGAAAGGTATTGTTTATGGTATTTTTGTGATTGTGTGTTGGAAGATTTGGGTTACTCGCAATGAGATTATTTTCAAGCAAGGAAGTGCGAACGTGTCGAGGATGCTTGCGGATGTCAAGGCGTTAAGTTTCTTGTGGTTTAATAGTAGATCTAGAAAGGACAGGATAGAATGGAGTAATTGGTGTAATTTTGATGTAACTTGATTGTTCGGTTTTGTGGTTGTCTCCTCCTTGGAGATAGCCCGTTGGTGTTTAATGAAGTTAGCCTTTCAAAAAAAAAAAAAAAAAAAAAACAAAGGAAAGAAACTTCTAAGGAAATGCATGGTGAACATGAGTATCATGGTGTTGACCAAAGCAACACGTATCAGATACCCTATTCGAATATCCGAAACCCAACTATCATATTGATCACTACTCGAATTCGGTTAGAACTGAATTCTGAGTTATTCGAGTCCAATTCAAATAATCAAACACCATTTCTATAGAAAACTCTGGTTGATCTATATCTTAAACTTCTTTTTGGAGAAATTTAAAAGAGCATGTTAAGTGGATAGGCACATTGATCCTTGATACTTTATTAGGGGCACTACTGAAGAGAAATGGTCAGATTGTGTTAAACCGTTTGTGGCTTTGCATGCATCCAGACCAACCCGAATGCATGCCCAAAAGAAGTATTGATCCGATTCGGATCCGAAACACGATCCAAATTTGATTATAAAGGTTCGAATTCGGTTTTCAAATAATTTGATTTGATTTGATTCGATTCACCAAATTATATATTAGGTTAAAGATCAAATGCAAATAAGTCTTAACGTACTAAACATGAGAAGTGAAGGATGAATTTTTTTCAATTTGTTCAAACATGTTTTCTAGATGAAAAATATAATAAATAAATATTTTTTTTCCTTCATAAATACTCTAGTAGAACAATTATACATATTTTTTTTTATTTTAGGACTAAAAAAAATTAGTCTTTCACTTCTCACGTTAAGACCCAAAAATTGAAGATTTCTGACCTACCAATTTTCCTTTCCTCATGTGACTCATTCATCCCCCGTCAAGAATACGCAAAGTTAATGCATAATAATTCGTGAGGAAGATGGAAACAAAAGATAATTTCTTGTTCAAGACGGTGAATCAAAGCTCAATATATACATAAACATTATTCGCATGATGCAATCATAGTAGTGAGAAAACTGCCATACCAAGTGCTTGTATCGTATTGGTCAAACATACCGCTGACTAGCTCAGGTGAACCAACTGAGTAATTGTCCAACAACTAGTTTTTTGCCCGCCGCGCGTTGCAGCGGCACGGGGCGGGTCGAAACATGCAGTAAGACACGAAATGTAAAACATAATGCGTAAGAAACAGCGCGCTACGCAAAATTGTAAACCACAATGCATAAAAGACGATTAGAAACGGGTGTAAAACACAATGCTAGAAATGACACAGTAAAACACAATGGCTAAAAGAGAATAGGCTACCTAAAATTGATGCTACGACTAATGTATTTGTGCTAACCACTACAACCTTTGGTAAACCACTTTCTCTAAAAGTAATCTCTCCCTCAGCTCTAGCAACCAACCTCCACAATTTTCCTCAATTCCTACTCTTCTCATCTGCATCTTTTCTTTAGTATTAATTTATTGGCATCTTTATTCTTAAACAAACTATTCTCATGTTTATGTTTTGCATCTGCATTTGTCAGCAACAACCATAAGTAACATCAAGAACACATGAGACAAAATG
The DNA here is from genome assembly GCA_030844895.1 of Ambrosia x helenae. NCBI lineage: Eukaryota > Viridiplantae > Streptophyta > Magnoliopsida > Asterales > Asteraceae > Ambrosia > Ambrosia x helenae. Next base: position 16,125 of record JAUTDX010000687.1, on the reverse strand, counting down.
ATTAGTACAAAGATTATAAACCAAATCTAAATACTTCAAGAATACAATAGGCAATAAAATATGATTTGTACACAGTTAAAAAATTGAAACCAATTGGTTTACACACTAATATCAAACTCTTCTTCTACTACTACTACTACTATTCAACAACACAAATACACAAAATGAGCACCTAATTTTCATTCAGAAAAAGTATCTAACAGTTGGTTTGATGCCTAAATCGGAATATAAAAATGATTAGGGAAATTAAATAACATACTTCTGAAACAGGTCAAATATTATTGAAATGCTTTGTTTACAATCAAATATCGTCTCAAACTGGTCAAATAAAGTTTATTTCTAATGTTTATAGCTAAAAGGGAAACCGGTACAAGCGGGTTGAAAGTCATCTAAAATCTATTTCTAGTTCGCAATGCTAATTCAGCGTATTTAGAAAATTCTTTAAGCATAAGTATAATATGGATTTGTATTTTTGATAACTATTTTTGACCAAATCCATCAATCTAATATTTTTTGGATAACTGATTTTCTACACATTAATATAGAAACATCATCATCATTGGTTATGTATACAACAGATGATTATAAATAGACATTTTGAGTGCTTAATAAATCGTCCAAGTTTCACCAGGACCTTCATATAGCCAATTTCATCAACCAATCAATAATAGTATGTTATACAGTCAATCACTCAAGTAAGTAACTATCGACCCTTTACCGTAAAATGATGATTTCCATATGCTCATACTATGATTTCTTTAATAAAAATCAACACATTAGTTAGCAAAATAAAAGAGATAAAACTTTAAGTTGGTCAACCGAAACTAACTTAACCCGGTACAATTTAACCCAAGCTATAATTTGACAGTTTAACCTAACTTGATTGGTGTGTTACTGAACCTTGCAAAGTTGCCAACCTACTGCCTTACCAACTCGAGCGATATGAACTCGAGTGGCGTGTTACCGAAGGTTGACAAATGCCAGCCCACCCATCTTAACACGACAATCATTTGAACACAACTATTTAAGGAGCCTTTACTCTTTGGCTGACTTCCGCATCAATTGTTTTGCATTAATAAACACGTTAATGAATGCGTAACTCAAATTACATAAATAAGAAATCTCCATACCTTTAAACCAATGTGATTCCAACGGTGGATGGTGGTGACACCTGCTCCAGCACATCTCCAACAACGTTCGAAGCCTCGATTATTTGACCAACAATATCCCTTACACCTATCATGTACACAATAATCAAGAGTGCACCATCATAGCCATAAGAAAATACCCAGACAACATTAACTTACAGGATTGAAATGCTTTCCAAATAGGCAGCCATAAACCACCCAAGAAGACGATTACATTCAGCCTAGGCAATATAGCAGCCAACATGTAGGTAAAACAGTGTAAGCGCCTTCATTCACCATTTTGAAAGCTCAAGAAACTACATTTGAAAATGAAATCCGTGTTGGTTATAAAGGTTGTGCCTTTGCCCAAATAGATATAGCCAAGTATCTAATTCTATGTATTCAAGGTTTTAAACGATTTCATATGCCTCTTTATTGTTTACGAAGAGCTTGTAAAAAGTAAATCACATGAAAATGGGCAAAAGACTAAGCGACAGTGCCTAAACCCAAAATTGAATCACATAAAAACGGGCAAAACGCTAAGCAACAGTCGCTAAACCGGTCACCGGCCCTGAATCCGATGACCGGAGTTTAACATGATAGACAATCAGACGTCACCAGCTACGAATCTAATCGAAAAGAAACATGCAGCAGGAAAAAATCATACCATAACTTCATCGAAACCGTAGCCGGTGGCCAAGTCTTTATCAGTTGCCTTTTTCAGTGGTGAAAGCCAACATCAGCGACACCAGTCGCCACCTAGGGTCCGGCGGCAACGCCAACATAACAAACACCGCCATCATCAGTTAACGATCACCTATAGGCTTTGTGGCAAATCGAAACGACGGCCAAGCAACAAAATAAACAAAACCACAAATCCGTTGTACTCCGGTCATCAACAGGTGAACATGTGTGCAAATCGGTAAATAAGAAACAAAAAAAGAGAAGGCCATGTGGAAACCGCCAAATTAGATGAATCAGAGGGCTACGATTTGGAGAGGGGAGAGGAGAGATAGATGGTTGATTCTAGATGTTAGGGAAAGAGAAAGAGAAGAGAAGAGGGACACATAAAAGGACAGCTTCAGAAGATGCTATGTACACTTGTACAGCTTGGTACAACAAAACATGCGTAAAAGGGTTGCTAAATGTATATATACTAAATGTATATATATATAATTCCATACTTGCATTATATACAGCATTTAAGTGAAAAACCCTAAGTGAAACGATAAAAAAATGCTTATCATGTACCTCAACATAACAAATTCTAAAAGTTATTGTAGGCGTTCATTTATGGGCCTGACTTTGAAATAAGTGTATATACATGTAGGGCTGCAAATGAATCGAATGAACAAGGTTTTGTTCGTGTTCGTCCTTTAAGGAAATTGTGTGTTCACGAACAGTTCATGAACACTTACCGAACGAGTTTTTTTGTTCGTGTTCGTTTGTTAACAAAACACTCATGTTCGTTTGTTAATTTTGTTCATGAACGCACACGAACACAAAGAAGTGTTCTTGAACGGAAACAAAAACAAAAAGACGTATATTAACTTTTGAATAAGAACAAAAGATATACTGAGCAGTGAGCATGGAGACTAAAAGTAAGGTTATTGATCTCATATAATCATATATTAACCTCACATAAATTATTTGTTTATTTATTTATTTGGGTAAAATAAATAAAAATTAAAGAATGAAAACAATTATAAACATTTAAAACCCTATTAAACTATAGAACAAAAACGAACACATTACCGAACGTTCACGAATATAGACGAACGAACCCAATCTCTGTTCGTGTTCGTTCATTTAACTAAACGAACGAAAACCTTTGTGTTCGTGTACATTCATTTAGTAAATGAACGAACACAAACGAACTTCCCACCGAACAGTTCATAAATTATTCGGTAAAAGTTCAGTTCATTTGTAGCCCTATGGTCATTCAATGGCCAACATATCATAAAGTATATTGCCATTCTATATATATTAAAGACAGAGCTAATTTGAACAGTAATGGCAAATCCGGTAAATCACATTTGCAACCAAGGGTCTTTTAGCCTTTAACCTCCATAATACCTTTCTTCCTCCATTTTTCTACTGGAGAGACACATTGGGATGTGGGAACCCATTTCTAGCACCATCAGGGTTGCCATCCTACCACCATTTGACCTCGACACAACTATTATCTAATACCCCCGCCATGCCACCCCCGTCCGACACCATCCTACCATATCAACCTACCGCCGCCTTACCCACCACCACCACCACCCGGTAACCACTAACCACCATCATCCAACACCATTGCCACCACTATCAGCGGCTATCCGACCATGGCGGCGACGGGTCTGCGGTACATGCTCTCTTTTTCTTATCTTTGCTTCTTTGGTGGCGGTTCATGTCGATACCATGGCTGCTTTTCTTAGCTGTGCTCGCATATTAATTGTTGCTTCCGTGTTACTGTTTTCATCGATTGGTTAACAACAATAGGTTTTTTGGTTGGTTATCTGTTGGTGTTGTTACACAAATTGGGTTCCCAATAGAAAAAATGGCTTTTCAGTAAGCAAATTGATTGGGGATTCTTCTTGTCCGTCACAGGTAAACCTTAACTAATGTTAAAAGAATGTTAATTTAATTTGTGTTTGTACGTAGTTGGTGTGAAAATTAATGTTTTAAAAAAATTAACTATTATTGTAATTATCGCATTATTATAAGTGAATAAGGTATTCTTTGAAAATGTAAATACTGTATGCATATTACCCCACATAATTTCACAGATTCATGTAATTTAAATTTAGTTTCCTTCCAACGTGTTATGTATGGGGGATTACGGCACATTGTAGATAAATCCGTTTGCAGACCTCAACCGTTTTTGTCATGACCAGTTGAAACAAAAAGAGAGTGAGGGTTCCGGCTATGGTTCAGACCATTTGTCCCTTATATGGAGATAATTATGCACTATTTTGTGGTTGAGTTAAACCATTGTCTTAGATTTAATTTGGTGATCTACTTGATTTTAATACTATGCTTTTTGTTTTGCTTTGTGTGTATGCATCTATGTATTTGTGTAAGTGTTAAACGTTTTTTTCCTGCTTTTGACTTCTTTTGGGCGCTGGGTATTTTATGCTGAATTTCTTGAGGTTTAGGCAATTATTTGTGTATATGTTAATCCCATGTTCTTTATATGATGTTTTTGAGTTTAAATACTTTATTTTTAATGGGTTCCATACTTTCATGGATTTGTTTCATTGGATTCGTGTCTGGAGTCTAATTGTTGTGTTGTTGACTTATGCTGATTTTCACTTTCTTTGGATCTGGGTTACAGTAAGAGCAAGCGTGAAGATTATGATGATGATGATGATGAGCATGGTATTTGGTAATCTTTTTATTTTATATCATTAGTAAACTTATTATTGTTATTTGCTACATGTTTCATGCTGTGCTATTTCTATTAAATATTAGAAACCTCATTTAGTGATATGAAACTTACATGTATGCAAGTACCTTTCCCTGTTATCTAACCTAGCTTTGCTTTAAGAGTTGTCTTTTGTGTTCTGTAGGTAAAACTGTTGCTATTGACCTACTATGGTAGCATAGTTGTAAATCATGAGGTTGAAATCATTTACAAAATCTGTTTTACAAGGTAATTTCTTGCTTCATAAAGTTTTTAATAAATTGCTAATTACTGATTTGCTACTTAGTAATTCTTTTGTAACTGACTTTAATCCTTTTTTACCCATTACTGTTTTCCACTTGACAGCGAACAAAACTCTTATTACAGCTTTGCGAGTGCCGACCCGTTCGACATGCTTTGGTCGATCCATTTCAGCATCAGATAGCCCAGGTAACCGTCAACCCATTAACACATATTTTGCAACATGTTACTTTGTTGTAACTGTACATGATAATATAACCGAGTGACACTTACTTTTTGAACATTTTTATTACCTGTTATTGTCGCGCCGAAATATCGGTTACCTTCCGCGACACGTTTTGTAGCACTGGATCCACAAAACTCGCATCTTCCTGTTATATAACCTAGCTTTGCTTTAAGAACTTTGTATATATGTTTGGAATCCACTTTCGATTTAAATATGATATAACTGCATCGTAGTCGTATAAATTTGATCATCACTGAACTAGCCAATCAACTAAACAACATGATCTTTTCTTAGCCGCTAAATTAAATCATTACCAACAGATACATGAAACTACCGTTGCGTCGTTTTTTTTGTATATATTTTATGTATGTTGTTTCAAGGAAATTTGTGCGTAGTATGTAAGGCATAAGGATCCTATCATATTCAGCAGTGTAGAAGATGAGGTTGGAAAGTTGTAGATGTGCTGATCTTTATTTTTTTAAATAATGATTTATTTTTAATGTTATAGGTACACTGGATCTGTATGTTGACGCAACTCACGCTACTACACAAGACTTATTAGTCCTTTATCTACATGCATCGCATCGAAGTTTAGGCGTATCTTTAGGAGTCAATCAGGGAAGCATCTCTATTCGTGGGAAGGTTAAATTTTATATTCAGCTTGCAGCGCCGCAACGCGGCGTCCGGTTAAACCCCTAGTTTTACTTAATTTAAAAAAAAAGAAATAAAAACATATTTAAATGTTTATATTAAAGCATTAGTTATAAAGCAAATACCCGTCTAGTGATATTGCAGGTACAATGTTAAGTGTTACTTAGGGCTCCGCTTGTCCGTTTTCGGTGTGTGCATATAATGTATAAAAGTGTGGGTTATTGGGGGGTAAAAGTAAAACTGCACTAATTTTAACATTATTTTACTAATTTCGTGAAAATAACCTTAAAACGGCGGACGATTAATTATGCATCATATGGTGCCGTTGATAGCCAAAAGACAAAGGGATACATGCACCAATGGGCTTTTCCCTATTGCTAAGTGTTATGTGTCTTATATCCAAGGCTTAATGCAAAATCACTATCAAGCTGAGGGTGAATTGGAAGCAGTCTCTCTATTCTCACGGGATAGAGGTAAGACTATCTACATCTTACCATCCTTAGACCCTTACATAGCGTTGCTATTGCTGGGATTAACTGAGTATGATGATGATGAATGTTAAGTGTTATTTAGGTGTAAAAAAATTGTTGTTAAAAAATCAAATCTATGGAGAAAAAAAACAAAACTATAAGGTTATATCTCGGGCAATTTATAATTTCTATAAGATCAAATCACAAACGAATCAAATTCACGTTAAAACGAACCGAAGCTGAAAATAATTTGATAAAACTCATTCTAAATCTAATCATGGAGAGTAAAACTCACAAAGGTACCACTAATAAATATAAAAAGGCCATTAAACTAGCTAAGAAAATCGCAGGTTAATTGTAATATAACATTTGATAAGCATCTAACTAGTAATAAACGATTTTCTAATTCAAGTTTAGAGCATATCCAGTGGTGTTGGGAGCAGGGGTCTCTAACTCGTATATATATGTGTACTAGGGTTACACCCGCGCTTTGCAGCGGGGTGACTCAACTTTTAGCAAATTTTAAATGGAAACGTAGACTGGAGATTTCTGAAGATACGAGACTTGCAGCATGTTCCCTGCATGTTTGAAGACAATCCGGGACTTAAACAGTGATAAAACCAGTCCGGGAGAGACTAAGCACGCCCATGCACACTTGCACAGAGGCCCTGCACGCTAGAAGACAACGCGGCGAACTTGGAGAACAAGAAAACTTACTGAAGACACTTTCACGCCCGTGCCACATCACTTGGCACGCCCATGCTCTTTGAAACGTGTTCCCCAAGGCTTAAACTGACAAAATCTGACAACTTTCTGATGAACACACCCGTGCTTCACTCTTTGGCACCCCCGTGCTTAAGCTGATTTGCCTATAAATAGCAAGCTACCCCTCACCATTTGCTCATCCCTTCTTGTGCTTTCTTTGGCCGACTTCCAGGAGTCTTGCACAACTCTTGGGGTCCTTTGGGAGGCCTTATGGCCCTCCTAACATCCCACCAAGGTTAGGCCTCGTCCTACCTTGATTAGCTTGACCAAGAAGAGGATCGTAGAGTAGTTCATATGCAATAAGACATCGAGGGTCATGAAGTTGTTAGATGCATAGCACTTGAAGATGGAGAGCTTGTCTATAAGCAGCCATGTTCTTGGGTTGATCATTCGATATGGTTGTATCTATCTATTATTCATGAACCCACTTCGATATGTAGACTTTTATTATTATTAGTAATAGTTATTTTTAGTTATTTGTTGTGTTATCTTCTCCTAATCCTTGTTTGGTTATCTTTGTGACAAGTTTCCAATGATGATTAACTTAATAAATTTAAAATCAATCCTAACTTAATACACTAACTAGAGGTTTAATCAGCTTCTGGTAGTCCCGAGCTAGATCCAAGGTGAGGAAACCGGTAGTGAGACAGATCCTTCGGGCTTCTGATATCCAAACCGGATTCTAAACAATGACTTCTGAAGTGGACCAGATCTGAGTGACACATTTCTGGTACTTACCAGATGATTGAATGATCTTCTTGGTAAAGGGCGGTTTCCCTACGGGCGCACCAGTGATCTTCGGATTGCACGCCTTTAAGATTATGTGCCACCTTTATCAAGGGTTTCATTCAGTTCGGGAGGTTATGGGCTGGGTTATTAAGTTGTCAATCATTTAACCAACTTTTATATTTAATTGATCACTAAAGAATAAAGTGTCACTTAAAAGATAAATAAATTAAGGATTCTATTTCTAGTTATCGTTAGTACAACGCCGTTAACCAATGGGGATACGAGTCGCCTGAGTCAACTGTAAGAGAGATCCTCTGATCTTCAAGATCGTTAACCTACTTAGGGGATACGAGGTTGCCGAGATTGACCCTAAGGAGAGATCCTTCGGTACGGAACGCGAGAGCCAAGGGTGGTGTACGGTGTTCCAGGTCGGAAGTTAAGCCTCCAATTCAAGAAGAAGATAAGTTCGAGGATCAGAGACTTGACCGCGGTTCGAGGAGCCCACTATATGCGAGGCCTTGGCGGAGTACCCTCATGCGGATGCGCATTAGAGAGGTCTTGCATTCTACTCAGTAGTGGCCTGCTTCTTTATCAAGGAGTCAACACTTCAAGATCACTCTTTTCCTCCTCACAAATAATTAAACTTAACTATTAGCTGTAATAATAAACTTAACTACTTATACGGAGGGTCCCAAGATGTGCATATTTGACCTCTCTACTATTTTATCTTTTTCTTTTATAAAACAAAAACCTTTTTCAAAACTATTTTTATTAAAGAATCCCCTCCGTTTTATTTTTCTTTTAAAAACCTGATCAGTTAAATGATGAAAGGTTGAGTAGGGGAAGTGTGAACTTTGGAATACGATACTCAATACTTACCCTATTGGCTATACTATACACGTCAGGTTCTCTGCCTATGTGTTGGTTTTAGTTTCTAAAGTAATTATTGTTTACTTTATAAATTTAAAACCTGGTAAAACCGGTTTAGTAAAATCTGTCGTTTACCCCTAAACCAAAGTTTTGGAATTAAAACATCAAGTTTTTGGCACCGGGGAAATGACATCTTTTTAATTTGCTAAACCACGCATATCAGTTGCGCAACGTCTATGGCGCGATGCAACGCTACAAGTGATGGAGGAGGACTATTGATGACCGACCACAACTGTTGTCAGAACAGATGAGACACTTGATGACCTAGATAACTGTTACCCACCACGAGTTCAATACTATACGCAATCAACTCTAGGCAACACTTGCACCTCTGGTGGAGGAAGGAGAGGAAATAGGGGAGGAAACTGAACCAATCGAACGTGAAGAGAGTGGATACGGAGGCTCTGTCATTTTCACTTAGCAAGGAGACGATTGATTCCTATCTCTTATTGCTTGATCTTTCTTTCTTTCTTTTTTGAACCTATATGCGACTAAATTGTTTTCTTGAATTCTATCCTTGAACTTGGGTTTGCTTACGCTGAGTGTGTATGATCGTATGACCTGCGTATTTTTGTTTCTCATGAGTATTCGGTGAATGTAGAGTCACTATGGCCGACGTGGACACGGACGTGGAAACATCAACATGACTCAAGCGGAATTGAATACACTGATCAACGACAAGGTGGTTACAGCCCTCACAGCTTTTCATGCTGGTAAAAGCTTACTAGATTTAATGTCTTTCTTTCTAAACTCTCGCCATTAACCTCCTATCTTAGTATCTTACTCGTATTATTTATTTTTGTTTTTGCTTAGGCTAACCTGCTCACAACCCACCTACTTTTACCTTCAAGTCGTTTATGAACTATAAGCCCCATACTTTTGGTGGACTCGAATGAGCGGTCGGGTTACTAAGATGGTTTGAGAAGATCGAATCGGTCTTTGCTATGTGCAATTATCCTCAGGCCGATCGAGTGAAGTTTGCTACTGGTACACTAGAAGATGCAGCATTGACCTGGTGAAATGCATAAGTACAGATGTTGCGAGTGGACCTGGCTAATGCCACTCCATAGAGTTCAAGTATGTTTCGTCGTGGCAAATATTATAATTAAGATGTTTTAGTTTATATATTTTAAATTTATGTTTTTTAATGTAATGTTTAATTTTAATTATTTTTAATATAACGGTGGTTTTATTTTGTTTAATGGGTTATTAAATAAAAAATACAAATTCAAAAAAAAAAAAAAGTAAAGAGAGAATCGCATGGTTGGTCCCTGTGATTTTCAGAAATTGCATTCGTGATCCTAATGGTTTAATAATGTGTAATTGGTCCCGAGGGTTGTAAACTTATTACTAACATGATCCAAATGTATTAATTTCGTTACTCTATTGGTCCTTGCTCCTAACGGTCGTTAAAATTCTCTGTTAGATAGATACAAAATGTCTATTTTGCCCTTAATAAAAAAACATCTATCTATATAATAATTGAATACATATCGGATCGAATGGAATAAGTTAAATAGGGCATCTAGGATCCATATTTGTATATAGAGCTCCATCTACTTACCTATAAAAAGCCTCTTTTTTTTTCCTTCATTCTACATCAATCTTCATTCTTCCTTTAGAAGTCTTCAACTTTCATTCTCCATTCTTCCATTCGATTAATTTCAAGGTAATATTGCATCATTTTTTTTCTCAATCTTCAATTTTTATTTTGATTTTCATCTTGGTTTCAAAGATTCTACTCCTGAATATCCTGATCATAAGGATCAGAAGGAAACAACCAATGTTCTTTATTTTGTTTTCAAAACTATGTATCTGTCGTTATACTTACAATGGGTCCGAATCAAACAATCTTCAGTTTATGTTCATAACCTTCAAACAATCTTCAGTTTTTTTTATATAGATAGATTCTTGGTATATTTCATTCTTAAAGATTTCGTTATTCATTCTTATAGGTAGATATTATCGATTCCTTGTATATTAATTTTTGAAAACATTTCTGATTTCGATTCATTGTTTTATGTTCGAACAATCAAACAATATTTAGTTTTTTTATATAGATAGATTCTTGGTATATTCATTCTTAAAGATTTCGTTATTCATTCTTATCAGTAGATATTATCGATTCTTGGTATATTAATTTTTGAAAACATTTCTGATTTCGATTCATGGTGTATGCAGATATCATCGATTGTAGTATAATTGTTTTTGTCTTCATTCTTATTCAATCCGTGATTCATTCTTATATGTAGATATCATCGATTATGGTAACTTTGTTTTTGTCTTCAAGATTTTTTTTAATAATATATGTTTCTCTATCTATTATACCACATGATTTGATTTGAACACGCAAAGGCTATTTTGTCTTATCATAATGGTTCTAAGTTCTTTAAGATAATGCATGATCCTTCGGTGATTGGATGGCCTGATCTGCTTGAATCCGAAGGTATTGCCATAGGCGAATATTGTGTATTTAGGTGGTGTTCAAATCAGCGCATGCTCTTTGTTACTAAGATTGCACAACAAGAAGTCATTGATTTTCAAGTTTGATATAGCCTTCGTCAATGTTTTTAATTTAAGTTATTTTAATTTTTGTATTTCGAATTTATGTTTAATGTTATTGAAATATTTCGATGTTTTTTGAAATTTTGATTAATGTTATTAAATTTTTTTTGACCAAATTTATTGTCATTAATTCAGAATTAATGTTATTTATTTACAATAATAAGTGTTGACTGATGTTAATTTTATTTAATCAAGAATTTGAATATTAATCATTGTTATTTATTTAGATTAATTTATATGTTGACCGGACTTAGTGACATTTATTCTTTTAACAATTTACCGAATTTAGATTAGCATCATCATAATTGTTATTTAATGTTATTTTTGACTGAATACATAATGTTCAGTAAAAAAATGTTTATTTTTCCTACTAAATTAAAACTTGAAAGTGAACATATTGATTGTTCCTACAAAATTAAAAATTTAATGTCAATTTACCAAATAATTTTATTTAAATAAAAAAAATTGACATTAAATAACGTCATTGATTATTATACAAAGTAAATATTTACATTAATGACTATGTTGACCGCAATAACGACATTTATTATTTTCTTTACCGAATTTATATTAAGATTATGATGATTGTTATAAGAATTTTGCAAGGACGATTGTTGTTGAAATCTCACATTGAGATATATACCCACAGAACATAACTCAATAATCACAATTACCATCTTAACGGCTTTGTTTGGCAAAAAAAATTAAAAATAAGGAAATGTGTGTTGCTTTTCCTGATATTTACCTATTCATTGTGATAAATGTTGACCATAGATATGTGATAAATGATAGTTACTACATAACAAACTTTAAATACGAAAAAGAATGATATAAACTTATCATTATATAATAATTAGAAAAAGAAATATATATATATATATAGTGGGTAGGGATCCTAAGAGAACCAACCCCTATTTGAGAACTGAGAGAACCATTCTGGGCCATTTTTTTTTTTTTTTTGCTTTATTCGCACATTTTTATGCAAGGAAAATTTTTTTTTTTATTTTTTTTGAATTTTTTTTCATTTATACATATGTGTATATGTCAATTATACATATGTGTATATAGCAATTATACATATGTGTATATAGCATTTTTCAGCTATACATATGTGTATATTTCAGTTATACATATGTGTATATTGCATTATACATATGTGTATAATGCAATTATACACATGTGTATACTGAAAAAAAAATACAAAAAAAATAAAAAAAAAAATTTTTCTTACATATAAAGCAGCGATTTTTGCAAAAAAAAAAAAAAAAAATTTTTTTTTTTTTTTGCTTTAGAGAAATGTGTGGCCCAGAATGGTTCTCTCAGTTCTCAATTTGGGGAAAGGTTCTCATTTGAACCAAATCCTATATATATATATATATATATTATATATATATATATATATATATATATATATATTTACATAATTATGTCTTTATTGTGCTACTAATACAAAATGCTACATGTATCCAGAGACGAACGATGATACTTGTATCCTTAAATTTAGCTACAATTCCGAGATATAATTGTTGACCATTCCGAAATTTAGCTATACATTGCAAAATGTGTGTTATGTTCTATAAATTAAGCTATAATCACGAGATATTAATTGTTGACCATTTAGCTATGCAAATACTGGAAAAAAATTTCGCTTATGTATCTATACATTTTGAAAATTGTTGACCATTTAGCATAGATTTAGCTATTCATTGGGAAAATTGTTATACTATAATATAGGTAGATTATATCTCTATTTTTAATCATTTAGATAAGATTTAGCTATTCATTGCCAAAATTGTTGACCATTTATCATAAATTTAAGTCTGATATCCTGCTTTCTATTTTTATAGTTATCTATTTAATTGCATGGTATCTCATTACTCAAACTTGCTATACACACCAATACACCATTAACATAAGGTGCAACAATTCGCAAAATGTAGGATAAACCTTATAAAATTTTATATGATTTTGTTATTTGTTGATTATTTTAGTTATAATATTTTAACTTTTATTTCATTCCTAATTTTAGTCTTAACTTTTTTGATTACACGAAGAGAACAATGGCCGCTTCGCAAGCACAACAGTTTACCATGGTTAACCAAGTTGATGTCAATCAAAATGATGTTGCTATGAAGCTAATGATCATTCGCCTGTGGTGGTAAGCTGATCGTCGCAATCCTAAAGATGTTTACTCAATTGAGATGATACTCATTGACGAGAATGTAATTCCAAAATCCGTATTTTGTATTACATTTATTTTTTAGTATATTAGTTTATTAGCACCACACGTTTATATAGGTAGATATCTATATACATATTCCGAAAACATACAATTCTTCTTTTACTCATCGATACAAATATTACAGGGTGACAAAATTTAGGCGAATGTGTTGAAGCATTTGTTTTTCAGATTTGAGAGGTTTTTGTTGGAAAATGCTTGTCTTGTCATAAGGAATCCAGGAATTGGCATGAACCATCAAAGTACAATTATTCAGCAAATCCCAACAAATTGTGCTTGAATATGAACACTCAGGTTACTGTTTCTGTGGATTTTCAAGGTCCGTCATTTGGGTTCTCTTTTGTCCCCTACCAAAGAATTCTGGACAATGAGGTTACAGAAAATGTGACAATAGGTCTGTATCATTACTAGATCATTTTTTTATTATAAACAACATATTTTTTTAATTTATGTCACCATTAATGTTGGTTTATATTTTCATATAGATGTTATAGGACATGCTGTGAGGTTCTTCAACAATGACGATAAAGATAAGAAGGTGACCACAGATATAAAAGAGGTTGACAATGGAAATGCAGGATAGCGAGTATGAATTGTTTTTTATTGTATTTATTATTACATAATTAATAATTTTATAATTGAATTCGATGTATCACTAAAATATTTTTTTCTTTATGAAGGGATTTGAACATTTATATAACTTTGTGGGATACATATGCAACCGAGATGTCTAAATATGTTGCTACGCATCAAAATGAGAAGCAAATTATTATAATTCTTCAGTTTGGTTGCTTGAAATTTTATAATGGTTGTTACAATTTATTAAATATCTGTACTTTTAATACTTTAATTATTTTACCCAATACTTTGAATTCTAATTTTAGTAATTGTTTTTTATGCAGGCAAACCCTATGTTTCTAATTCTTTTGGAGATCCTGTTAGTCGATTGTTTATTAATGATAATAATATTGAAGATATTAACATGTACAACAAAAGGTAAAGTTAATAATTTTTTACAACTATTTACAGTAGTTAATACATATAACTATTTTTTTATGAACAATGTTGGGTAAGAAAATGGCGGATAATCCTTCATTGGTTCATCGACTATATGGCACGTCTATGTTCTGTTCGGATGAAGAAGATTTTCTTCACAATACTCTGTTAGTAAAATTGGTGATATTTGGGAAATACAAGAGGTATGTGTAATCTTACAGGAATGAAAAATTCTATAATAATTTTTATTTTTTTCTTTGACGTTATATATTTTTACCAACAGCATAGTTACATTGTAAAATGTTAAAGCCAATAAATGCTTAATTTAAAGTTGTTTTTTGCCAACAACTAATATTTAACTTTTAAAATTACCTTTATAATTACCTAAAATAAGCATTCGTGGTCCATGATTACAATCAACTATTGTCTTTTTGTCATTTTAAAATAAAATAAACGTAATAAGATTTAAATTTTGATCCGTGAATTCTATTTTTTTTATACAGGAGCAGCCTGTGGTGTTGTTGGGTACTATTAAAGATCTATTTAAAATTTGGGTGACACTACATGCGGTGTTCCAAATGTACCAAAAAATGTGGCATAGAGTACATAATCCGTGAAGTTGGCAAAGGAAGTGGCCACTTTGAAGAAGAAAAGGTTTTCCAGTGTGTGAATGGTAATTGTAGTGCCAAACAAGTCATCCCTACACCAAGGTCATATTTCTTTTAAATATTTTTAATTTTTTTAAAACGTATTTGCTCAGGATAATACATATAACTTTATGAGTTTCATGTTTGTTTTTCCAGATTTAAAATTCAGGTTCGTGTACAAGATGTGAACGGTGTTGTTTCACTTACATTGTTTCATCGTGACGCTTCAAAACTTCTTGACAAAAGTGCAACTGAATTGCTTGAAGAGAATACGATATTTTTCTATTTTTTTAAAGAACGCAAATTTATTTATTAGTATTTTTTAAATATAATTTTTGTACTCATATTAATTATTTATGGTTCTCCTTTTAAATAGGTTGGTGATACAATTAACTATCCAGAAGAAATCATTATTTTGCTGGAAAAAGAACTTGCTTTTAAAATCTTTGTTTCTGACTTCAATTTAAACAATAAATATGATGTTTATGGTGTAACAAAGTTCAGTGACGATCCAACAGTTATCTCGGAGTTGAAAAAGAAGTTGTATGTTGGACAGGTACTTTATGGTCCCAATTTTGTTAATAACAAACTATATATGTATAAACGACTAATTATTGTTCTATACTTTTTTTTAAACTAAATATACAGCCTGCTGAATCTGAGTCTCTTCACACATCTATGTTAGCAATGCAGTCTAATGATATGTCTGTCTCCAAGGTATCCTTATCTTCTACATTTACTTAGATGTTAATATTAATACGTTTGTAACTATTTAAAAAAATTAATTTTGTAATAATACTGATACAAACATCTTTTCTGTGTTGGACTCAAAATCAGGAACAGACGATAATGAAACGCCCATGTCCATTGCTGATAACTTTGTTGATAAGAAAGTTTATGTTGAAGGTGAACAGTTTTCTATAAGTTCCAGGTATCATATGGTTAAGCGTAAACTGGTTGACGTAATTTCTGATGATGAAAGCACACCAATGCGTCCAGTAAGATTGGAAGTGGTGGTAGCAAGGACAGAGATAAGGCTGAAAAGTAGTTTCCTATGAAGATGGTCTATGAGTTATATTGGTTTCCGTTTCTTTTTTAAGTATTTATGAACATTGTCCCTTTGATATT